>JZKD02S2218185.1:49831-70035 GCA_000966675.3 Picea glauca
GGGCAGAGCGGCTGAAAACTAAGCTTGAGAAAAAAATTCAAAAGTTATTAAGAGACTAATTTTGTTCACTGCTCATATTGCCAGTGATATAGTTCACCTACGCTATTATCTTCATTGAATTCCTCTGAATTGAATGATTGGTTGTCAAGCATAAAATAAGGTGCAGGTGCAAGCAGCAGGCCTTCGGCCATATTTGTAAGAAACGCTGTCAAGTCGACCTTCGAAAAATCCTTGCTCTGCTTCCTATATGTCTCAATAACCTCTACCTTCTCCTGTAGATTCACGGACTGATGACAAGTTTGAGGAGTAAAAGGGGGGATTAACGAAGGCTGCAGCCACCGCAGCTGCCTGTATATCTCTCGCTGCAGAAGAAGAGGGGCGGGGAAGATGATGTACAGTTTCCGGGAAATTGAGGAAAGCTGAGTGGCCTTTCAAACACAAAGCGGCCACGTCGTGTGCACGAGCTGCCATTTCTGGGGTGGAGAAAGAGCCGAGCCAGATGCGAGATTTCTTCTTGGGCTCTCTTATTTCTGATACCCACTTTCCCCAACTGCGTTTCCTCACCCCTCTGTATACCGGATGCCGCGTTTCTTCACTGCCCTTAATCTTTCTCTCTTTCTGCACGCTCCTCTCATTCGATTCTAGTTGCTGCACTTTATCATCTCTATCAGCTGCCTCCCCTATATTAACAACATCACCTGAGCTGTTGCTAATTTGTTTTGTGGATAAATCTGGAGTTGCTGCCTCGGCTTGCGCTGCAGCCATTGATATCACCTCTTTGCCTGTTGGGAATAATGGGGGAGAATTCATTCAGGTGGATCCATTCACTGCTACTGCAATTGCCTGCTGCAGTAGTGGAATTGGCAGGACTGAATTTTCTGAATGAAATGGCATGACATGATGGGTATTTAAAGTAGCCAATCACCCCAAAAGGACGTAATGTCACCATCAGCTAAGGATGAAATGCCAATTTGCAAATTGTGTGGCTGACATGAGGGGATCAAAATTGAACTTTTTTCCAGTCCTAAGGAGTTCAAACCCTTTGTAAAAACCCTTCTAAAAAACGAATTCAAAGAACATCCCCCAAAATATAATTTTTTGAAATTACTTGTTTATAGAGGACAAAGATTATAAAATTTCCAAAAATTTTCTGATTTCCAATAATTCATTAATGTCCACATTTCCAATGTTGAGTATTGTAATTATGTATTAAACGATGATAAATGTGAATGTGAGCAAGATTAAGGGTTCATCATACAATACTCTTCTTCTTTGTCATCGAAAAACTAAAATAATCTCTATTTTAGTTGGCTTTTATCTATTCTTTGATAGGGTGTTATCTTTCCACAACATTAAATTGCATTATTCATACCTAGACAAATATCCTACCACTTCCTATATACCATTTTAAGTATTATTTAATAAAAACTTCCTAAAAAAGACGAGGTATCTTGTCTTTCTAAATCCCCACTTGAATTCTTGTGTTATGAACATTGCAATTCTGGTCAATATGAGAATTGACATTTCATTTAGTTTAAATACTTCATGTTTTTAGATTCCATGCTCCCCATACTACTATTTTCTTTGTTATCTTTGTCTCCATTTTTTACTATGTAAAACACAAAAACAATTAGTCATAGGTTATGGTGTAAATTGTAATGAGATTGAGAACTTATTAGTAAGATTAAGTGCAAATGCATGTCTCAATGGCAATTTTAGTATGTAATTTGTGGCATTCACACTAAAACAATAAAAACTAGGAACAAAACATATAATTAATAATTGTATGTAAATATCTTAATAATTGTATAGATTTGGTCAAGCTTATTGTAAAGATAACACATAGTTTTTCTTTATTTCACATGAAACTATTTAATGATTTTGTTTGGGATAAGAACATTTATTAGGCTTGATGAAGTTTTCTATCTTATATGTTCTTGATTAAGTTAAATATGAAATTGCACAAAATGGAACTTATCAACATCAAAAAACCCAAAGTTGGGGTTACAATATTAAGAATTGTGATTATGTTCCTTTTATTTATAACCTCATCAAATCATCACTCGTGTTCTATGCATCTTTATCTAACATACTCTTTTACTTTCTTCTTCTTTCTTCTAGCAACATTGTCATTGATGTGACAATACTTTGCATCAAATATGTTGTGAATGCTCCATAGCTCTATTTTCCACTACCTCATCCCAAGCCCAAAATCAAGGAGACGTATCTCTTGTAGCATTAATGCTTGGAGCAACATTTTTTATGCTCGATGGAATTCTTAAAAATTTTAAGGAAAAGGTAACACAATTTTTGTTATCATCAAACTTATGCAATAGGATTATGCTCTAACATCTCACTCTTGCATTCATTTTCACACGGTTTGAGAGATAAAGTGAACAATCAATACCCTCAATAAGAATAATATACTTGGTGGTGTTGATGAGCAATTTCCCTTAGTTTTTTGTTTGTATGTATCCTCAGAAGCTCCAAATAATAAACATATTATCCAAAATAATAAACAATGGATGCATTGATGCTAGATTTTCACACCTCTAGATGATTATGAAGCAAGTAGGGTACATTTCATTGCTCTTATAGTATTTTGATAAAATTATCACTGCTCAACAAATGCCTCAAGATCTACTATGATTTATTATTTTCTAATGAGATCTACAATGAACATGACTCCCATGGTTAAGCATGAATGGGGTATGCTCCATATATGAATCTAAAATGCAATCCGTATCCATCATATGGATACATGAAACACATTCTCTCTTGTATGAGTATCCAAATTAATGTTTAACTCTGTGATCGTGTCTGGAGTTTTATATAATTTGTGTAACACTTTGAAATTCCTCTAAAGAAAACATGGCTCAATTATTATTAATTATTATTATTAATGTACATATAATCCATAAACAGGTTACATTTGAAATTAAGCATGCTTATTATTACTCTCTATTCAAATTACAACTTCTCTATCTAGTGGTTCATTAAATTTTAACAATGTAAATAATTGGAAGTACAATATTTTATTTAGATTTTTTTTTGAAGTGTATACCTCTTGTGAATTGAAGTGAAACTATTTTTTCAACTTTTCATCATGGAAGGATTGGATGAATATATACCCTTTAATTTGAAATATAAGAGTAGTCATTCAAATTTGATCACTATTAACCTCATGATCTTTACACTTTTGTTGTGGAGATGAAATAATTGTATCGACACCCACATAAAATCGAAGATTGTGTCTCAATTAGTTTTAGGTCACATGCATTAACGAATGTCTCAAAATTTTAGGCCAACCTTGACATCCTCTATAGAACAACTAAATCACTCATTTCTAACTTCCTTGATTGGAATCTTGCAAAATAACATGGAAAACAATAGATCTAATTGGAGATCAACAACTTCAACTTCTCTCCTCTTATATTTGTTAAAATTTTTCTATAATATATTAAGATTCATGTTAGCTTCAAATATATTAAGCATTGAGAGGGATTCAAAAAATAATTAACATGCAAATCTCTTAGTGTTTAAGATATCTTGAGTTAAGATGGATCTATGTTGGTGTGCTTTATATACATACTCAGTATCATGCAAATCATCATTCTCATTTGATTAAAATAAGTGAGGAATGGTGCCAAACAATATTTCTTGAGTTTTCTCATCTTTCAATAGTTGATATGATTTCATAGATATGTGTGTGTGTATTCTTATTATTTACTATACTTTATATTTATTATTATTATATTTTAAGTTTTTTATAACACATTATATTGGGTCGACACATGACTTATAGCCCACACATTTCACCAACACGTATTATCTATGAAAATGTAATCTTCTCTCTTCAATCTTGTTGAGATTTACTTATATGGATTTTGTCTTTGGCATAACCTACACACAAACAACTAGTTGAAGATGTAGTGACAATAATAACTTTGAGTTGATGTTTCCCTATTGTTAATTATTGGGTAGCAAACACTAAATAGTTATGCTTCTTGGCTTCAAGGGTTATGTTCTTTCAAGTTTGCATTGCTTTTTGTTCTAGTGCTAACTGAGTGACACACATTCCCACTTTGTATGTGCAAACTCTGTCAGGGATCAAATACATTTCACTTGCCCATTCATATCTGTGTACTTTCAGACAAGGATTATAAAGGACAAGGATTATAAAATTTCCAAAAAATTTGGATTTCCAATAATTCATTAATGTCCACATTTTCAATGTTGAGTATTGTCATTATGTATTAAAAGAGGAAAAATACGAATGTGAGCAAGGTTCAAGGTTCATCATACAATACTGGCTTTTGGCATCTAAAAACTAAAATAATCTCCATTTTAGTTGGCTCTTATCTATTCCTTGATACAATGTTACTCTTCCGTAACATTAAATTACATAGCTCATACGTAGACAAATATCCTACCACTCCCTATATACTATTTTAAGTATTATTTAATAAAAACTTCCCCAAAAAGCCAAGTTAATCCCCACTTGAATTCTTACGTTATGAACATTGCAATTCTGGTCAATATGAGAATTGACATCTCATTTAGTTTACATACTTCATGTTTTTGGATTCCATGCTCCCCATAGTACTATTTCCTTTGTTATCTTTGTCTCCATTTTTTACTATGTAAAACACAAAAACAATTAGTCATAGGTTATGGTGTAAATTGTAATGAGATTGAGAACTTATTAGTAAGATTAACTGCACATGCATGTCTCAATGGCAATTTTAGTATGTAATTTGTGGCATTCACACTAAAACAATAGAAAATGGGAACAAAACATATAATTAATAATTGCATGTAAATATCTTAATAGTCTGTGAATCTTGTATAGATTTGGTCAAGCTTATTGTAAAGATAACACATAGTTTTTCTTTATTTCACATGAAACTATTTAATGATTTTGTTTGGGATAAAAATATTTATTAGGCTTGGTGAAGTTTTCTATCTTATATGTTCTTTATTAAGTTAAATATGAAATTGCACAAAATGGAACTTATCAACATCAAAAAACCTAAAGTTGGGGTTACGATATTAAGAATTGTGATTATGTTCCTTTTATTTATAACCTCATCAAATCATCACTCGTGTTCTATGCATCTTTATCTAACATACTCTTTTACTTTCTTCTTCTTTCTTCTAGCAACATTGGCATTGATGTGACAATACTTTGCATCAAATATGTTGTGAATGCCCCATAGCTCTATTTTCCACTACCTCATCCCAAGCCCAATATCAAGGAGATGTATCTCTTGTAGCATTAATGCTTGGAGCAACATTTTTTTATGATCGATGGAATTCTTAAAAAAATTAAGGAAAAGGTAACATAATTTTTGTTATCATCAAACTTATGCATTAGGATTATGCTCTAACATCCCACTCTTGCATTCATTTTCACATGGTTTGAGAGATAAAGTGAACAATCAATACTCTCAATAAGAATAATATACTTGGTGGTGTTGATGAGTAATTTCCCTTAGTTTTTTGTTTGTATGTATCCTGAGAAGCTCCAAATAATAAACATATTATCCAAAATAATAAACAATGGATGTATTGATGCTAGATTTTCATATCTCTAGATGATTATGAAGCAAGTAGGGTACCTTTCATTGCTCTTATAGTATTTTGATAAAATTATCACCCCTCAACAAATGGCTCAAGATCTACTATGATTTATTATTTTCTAATGAGATCTACAATGAGCATGACTCCCATGGTTAAGCATGATTGGGGTATGCTCCATATATGAATTTAAAATGCAATCCTTATCCATCATATGGATACATGAAACACATTCTCTCTTGTATGACTATCCAAATTAATGTTTAACTCTGTGATCATGTCTGGAGTTTTATATAATTTGTGTAACACTTTGAAATTCCTCTAAAGAAAACATGGCTCAATTATTATTAATTATTATTATTAATGTACATATAATCCATAAGCAGGTTACATTTGAAATTAAGCATGCTTATTATTACTCTCTATTCAAATTACAACTTCTCTATCTAGTGGTCCATTAAATTTTAACAATGTAAATAATTGGAAGTACACTATTTTATTTAGATTTTTTTTTGAAGTGTATACCTCTTGTGAATTGAAGTGAAACTGCTTTTTCAAATTTTCATCATGGAAGGATTGGATGAATATATACCCTTTAATTTGAAATATAAGAGTAGCCATTCAAATTTGATCACTATTAACCTCATGATCTTTGCATTTTTGTTGTGGAGCTGGAATAATTGTATCGACACCCACATAAAATTGAAGATCGTGTCTCAATTAGTTTTAGGTCACATGCATTAACGAATGTCTCAAAATATTAGGCCAACCTTGGCATCCTCTATAGAACAACTAAATCACTCATTTCTAATTGCCTTGATTGGATTCTTGCAAAATAACATGGAAAACAAGAGATCTAATTGGAGATCAACAACTTCAACTTCTCTCCTCTTATATTTGTTAAAAGTTTGCTATAGTATATTAAGATTCATGTTAGCTTCAAATCTATTAAGCATTGAGAGGGATTCAAAAAATAATTAACATGCAAATCTCTTAGTGTTTAAAATATCTTGAGTTAAGATGGATCTATGTTGGTGTGCTTTATATACATACTCAGTATCATGCAACTCATCATTCTCATTTGATTAAAATAAGTGAGGAATGGTGCCAAACAATATTTCTTGAGTTTTCTCATCTTTCAATAGTTGATATGATTTCATAGATATGCATGTGTGTATGCTTATTATTTACTATACTTTATATTTATTATTATTATATTTTAATTTTTTTATAACACATTATGACACATGACTTATAGCCCACACATCTCACCAACACATATTATCTATGAAAATGTAATCTTCTCTCTTCAATCTTGTTGAGAGTTACTTATATGGATTTTGTCTTTGGCATAACCTACACACAAACAACTAGTTGAAGATGTAGTGACAATAATAACTTTGAGTTCATGTTTCCCTATTGTTAATTATTGTGTAGCAAACACTAAATAGTTATGCTTCTTGGCTTCAAGGGTTATGTTCTTTCAAGTTTGCAATGCTTTTTGTTCTGGTGCTAACTGAGTGACACACATTCCCACTTTGTATGTGAAAACTCTGTCATGGATCAAATACATTTCACTTGCCCATTCATATCTGTGTACTTTCGGACAAGGATTATAAAATTTCCAAAAAAATCGGATTTCCAATAATTCATTAATGTCCACATTTTCAATGTTGAGTATTGTCATTATGTATTAAAAGAGGACAAATATGAATGTGAGAAAGGTTCAAGGTTCATCATACAATATTGGATTTTGGCATCTAAAAACTAAAATAATCTCCATTTTAGTTGGCTCTTATCTATTCCTTGATACAATGTTACTCTTCCGCAACATTAAATTACATAGCTCATACGTAGACAAATATCCTACCACTCCTTGTATACTATTTTAAGTATTATTTAATAAAAACTTCCCCAAAAAGCCAAGTCAATCCCCACTTGAATTCTTTTGTTATGAACATTACAATTCTGGTCAATATGAGAATTGACATCTCATTTAGTTTACATACTTCATGTTTTTGGATTCCATGCTCCCCATACTACTATTTCCTTTGTTATCTTTGTCTCCATTTTTTACTATGTAAAACACAAAAACAATTAGTCATAGGTTATGGTGTAAATTGTAATGAGATTGGGAACTTATTAGTAAGATTAACTGCAAATGCATGTCGCAATGACAATTTTAGTATGTAATTTGTGGCATTCACACTAAAACAATAGAAAATGGGAACAAAACATATAATTAATAATTGCATGTAAATATCTTAATACTCTGTGAATCTTGTATAGGTTTGGTCAAGCTTATTGTAAAGATAACACATAGTTTTTCTTTATTTCACATGAAACTATTTAATGATTTTGTTTGGGATAAAAATATTTATTAGGCTTGGTGAAGTTTTCTATCTTATATGTTCTTGATTAAGTTAAATATGAAATTGCACAAAATGGAACTTGTCAACATCAAAAAACCTAATGTTGGGGTTACAATATTAAGAATTGTGATTATGTTCCTTTTATTTATAACCTCATCAAATCATCAGCCATGTTCTATGCATCTTTATCTAACATACTCTTTTACTTTCTTCTTCTTTCTTCTAGCAACATTGACATTGATGTGACAATACTTTGCATCAAATATGTTGTGAATGCCCAGTAGCTCTCTTTTCCACTACCTCATCCCAAGCCCAATATCAAGGAGACATATCTTTTGTAGCATTAATGCTTGGAGCAACCTTTTTTATGCTCGATGGAATTCTTAAAAAATCTAAGGAAAAGGTAACATAATTTTTGTTATCATCAAACTTATGCATTAGGATTATGCTCTAACATCCCACTCTTGCATTCATTTTCACATGGTTTTAGAGATAAAGTGAACAATCAATACCCTCAATAAGAATAATATACTTGGTGGTGTTGATGAGTAATTTCCCTTAGTTTTTTGTTTGTATGTATCCTGAGAAGCTCCAAATAATAAACATACTATCCAAAATAATAAGCAATGGATGCATTGATGCTAGATTTTCATATCTCTAGATGATTATGAAGCAAGTAGGGTGCCTTTCATTGCTCTTATAGTATTTTGATAAAATTATCACCCCTCAACAAATGCCTCAAAATCTACTATGATTTATTATTTTCTAATGAGATCTACAACGAACATGACTCCCATGGTTAAGGATGATTGGGGTATGCTCCATATATGAATCTAAACTGCAATCCCCATCCATCATATGGACACATGAAACACATTCTCTCTTGTATGAGTATACAAATTAATGTTTAACTCTGTGATTGTGTTTGGAGTTTTATATAATTTGTGTAACACTTTGAAATTCCTCTAAACAAAACATGGTTCAATTATTATTAATTATTATTATTAATGTACATATAATCCATAAAAGGGTTACATTTGAAATTAAGCATGCTTATTATTACTCTCTATTCAAATTACAACTTCTCTATCTAGTGGTTCATTAAATTTTAACAATGTAAATAATTGGAAGTACAATATTTTATTTTGATTTTTTTTTTAAGTGTATACCTCTTGTGAATTGAAGTGAAACTACTTTTTCAACTTTTCATCATGGAAGGATTGGATGAATATTAACCCTTTAATTTGAAATATAAGAGTATCCCTTCAAAATTGATTACTATTAACCTCATGTTCTCTGCACTTTCATTATGGAGATGAAATAATTGTATCGGCACCCACATAAAATCGAAGATCGTGTCTCGATTAATTTTAGGTCACATGCATTAACAAATGTCTCAAAATATTAGGTCAACCTTGACATCCTCTATAGAACAACTAAATCACTCATTTCTAACTGCCTTGATTGGAATCTTGAAAATAACATGGAAAACAAGAGATCTAATTGGAGATCAACAACTTCAACTTCTCTCCTCTTATATTTGTTAAAAGTTTGCTATAATATATTAAGATTCATGTTAGCTTCAAATCTATTAAGCATTGAGAGGGATTCAAAAAATAATTAACATGAAAATCTCTTAGTGTTTAAAAGATCTTGAGTTAAGATGGATCTATGTTGGTGTGCTTTATATACATACTCAGTGTCATGCAAATCATCATTCTCATTTGATTAAAAAAAGAGAGGAATGGTGCCAAACAATATTGCTTGAGTTTTCTCATCTTTCAATAGTTGATATGACTTCATAGATATGTGTGTGTATGATTATTATTTACTATACTTTATATTTATTATTATTATATTTTAAGTTTTTTATAACACATTATATTGGGTCGACACATGACTTATATCCCAGACATCTCACCAACACGTATTATCTATGAAAATGTAATCTTATCTCTTCAATCTTGTTGAGAATTACTTATATGGATTTTGTCTTTGGCATAACCTATACACAAACAACTAGTTGAAGATGTAGTGACAATAATAACTTTGAGTTCATGTTTTCCTATTATTAATTATTGAGTAGCAAACACTAAATAATTATGCTTCTTGGCTTCAAGGGTTATGTTCTTTCAAATTTGCAATGCTTTTTTCTTTCTAATACCAACTGAGTGACACACATTCCCACTTTGTATGTGCAAACTCTGTCATAGATCAAATACATTTCACTTGCCCATTCATATCTTTGTACTTATGATCATTAACAAGTCGACAAATTGTTTTCAAAACTACAAAGCACTAACTTAGAAATAAAATACTACAAAAGTGGATATAACATATGGCTGTAGCTTTTACACAACAACACGACATCCAAAGTATGGTTGTAGATTTTACACTACAACACGACATCCAAACAAAGAATGAGCTATAGATCTACCCTGCCAATTAAATAGTATAAATCTGTGTATGTGGAGCACTCAATCTAACATTCACATTTTCACACCATTAATTACCAAAATCAGAATGTACCATTCCATACATTACATCGCTTTCTTTCAACATTTCTCAAGCATTGATGCAAATATTTAATGAAAGGTAGAGCAACAAATTTTCATAGCATATATATTCAATGAAGAGTAGTGGGTCTCTCCTAGCACTCAATGGCCAACAAAGAAGCAACATCGTTATCACTATCACGCATATTTAGTAATCCCATCTCGAATTAATAGTGCATAAGATGCCAAACGATAAATAAATGACAACATTCCAATATTCCTATATGCAAACATTTTCTTTTGGTTTATTTTTCTTTACCCTCAAATATATTATGTTTCATAACACTTCAATAGAAAGAGAAGCATATCTCTCTCCAGTGTATAAAAAGATCAATATTACTTTCTTCAATGCCAATGTTACCCAACATGGATAGATATGCATTGAATTGCAAACTAGTAGTTTATATGACATTAATGAATAAAATAACAACATGTGTATTCTCTTTCCATCAATTCTTGATGTTTTATTTCAGAGTCTTATAAACTCTAGATCACTTTTCCCTAGAGATAAGATAGCATTCAAATGAGTAATTATTTATGTAGGGACTAGGGATGTAAGAACCATTAAGATAGCATTCAAATGAGTAATTATTTATGTAGGGATTGGGGATGTAAGAACCATGACTTGGAGTTTGCAAGCTAATGAGATAATACAAATATTATCTCCAAAGGGTATTACAATGAAAAGAGATGGTTACACACTAAAACTCTACACTAGATTATGAGATTGGGTCATATGATGTGTCTAAACTATTTGAAAAAGTTGTATATCTCTAATTGAATGTCTAGCGGCATAATAAATGAGTAATCTACTACATTAAAGGGGTTGCATAATAAAAGAGTAATCTACTACATTAAAGGGGTTGTGAATAACATCTTAGATGGAAATATGCAATATTTATGTAATTATAGCCATCAATCTCTTAGACACAATAAATGGATGGTCTAAAGATCTCAACAGTTGGTTTCCAAAACTATGGTGAATTCATGACCCAATTCTAATTGGCTATCACCATTGTATGTCATTATTCAACAATGTTGTTATGTGTAAATTCCATGATTCACAAACCATGATTTTTATACCAATGTACAAAGGGATTGACTGCTTGAAGGGAATCATAATGACTATTGGTATTTAACATCCCATATATTTAACCCACAATAAACACTAGATAGCCATTAATGGCATTGAACCACACATACCAAGAATTAAAATGTCCAATTAATCTAGAATATTGGCCAATAGAATAATTCACATGGAAATGACAAAGCGCACAATACATAACAATTTGACACAATGGACAAACATATTTGACCCTAGAAACCCAAATGGGAAAACGATCCTCGAATGGTTTCTCAACCTTCATTCTGACATTCTCATGTTACAATGCATCTCATGGTTCTATAGCCATTCAATAATTTTCATATCTAGCTCTTGTGCCTTCTAACCTCTTCCTAGAAAAATCCCTTTGTGAGTGCAATTACAAGAAGATATAGGTAAATATGGGGGTAATGGGAAGGCCAAAATAATTGACTTTTAATTTCCCATTCCCAACTCTCTTCTCTCCTACTTTTATCTTTTGTTTTCATTTAGTTCCTTTTTCTCTTTTTTTCTCTCATTAATTTTTTTATTATTTGTCTTGTCTTTTATAATTGTACCCTCATTAATTGTCAAATTACCTTTGTGTATTGAGATTTATAAACCACTCATATTTTTTTAAATCCATTTTATATCACACCTCCACATTGAAAACATTTTTGTTCTACAAAAACTCCAAGGAAACCAATATTTGGATCAATGTGATATCTATTTTCTTCTTTGGAACATGGATCTCAACTTTAGCTCTTGGTTACAACTCTGAAATTGGATCTGGCTCGCAACTCTAGCTCTTATATTTGGTTTTGGTTATGGCTCTGGCTCTATTTAGTGGCTCCACTTGTTCCTTCAATACAAAATATTGCACAATGATTCCCATCTCCAAGAAATCTTCAGATCCAAACTCTTCAATCAAAGTTTACTACCATCTTTAGCATGAAAGTATATTTCATTCTCATACTTGGAGACAATTTTCTTGGCATTTAATGGAATCCAAGTTGAATCTTGGTCTTTTCTTGTTTGATAAGATCCAATAAAGCACATTCCATCACTCATAAACTACACAAGAGGAAGTGTGGTCTACCCTCTTCTATTAGGATCAATTACTTCTCGACATAGAAAAAATAATCTATTGCAATGTCCATTGGATGACAACCTTGTGTGCAATTGTAACACCTTATTTTCCCAAAAAACTTTTACAAATCATGCAATATTTGGTAGTAGGTGACATCAATGCCTACAATGTTGAGGAAAAGGGAATACCTCAAGATTTGGTCAATGCAAGGAATGTCTAGAAGACAACTTCGTGAAGCATGAATTATCTAGAATTATTTTTGCTTCAATGGTTGTTATGGAGTTCCAAGGAACCCCAGGGTCATTGAAATTCATGCACCAATATTTAACACATATCCAAGAAGGGAATTTTCTATTGGAATATTGAAGGAAACAATTTGATTGGGGTTGCCTTTAATATTGACATCAACCTGTTGCTCACCTGATTGATGGTGTTAACCTCTTGTAACATTGCAACTCCTTGGATAATATCTACTTCTTGACTTGGATATTCAATGAGGTCTTGATGTCCTTTAGGATTTATTCTCCACACTCTTATCTTAATGGTGTGGTTCCTACGTTGGAGCTTTGGATGAATTCTACAAAACTTTGCTTCCCAATGTCCACTAAAATTTCAATGGCGGAAAAAAGTATTGGCATTGCATGGACTGCTTGGCATGCTCTTCTTCTCCACATGCCTCTAGGTTTTCTATTACCTTGAAGTATTCTTTCCCGTATTCCTTTGAAAACATTCAAGTTTATGGTATGTGTCTTGTTTCTCCCAACAAGATGCCTCAATGTGGTCTTTCTTCCCACATAATGAACACATCTCAGAACACCAACAATGGTAAGTTCTATGGCCTTTCTTCTTGCAACAATAACAAATGAGGGGCGTCTTACTTGAGGAATACTTCTTGTTTATTTCTTCTTGTTCCGATTGGTCTGCTTTCTACTTTTTCTATTTTTTTGTGCAATCTAATTCGTTGAACTATCTACAATCCACCACAAGAAAGAGGGAGTGATGACATGCTTCCCTCTTCATTTTCTACTACTCATCTTCTAATGTCATAGACCAAATATGCAACATCTCTTTCCTTTACAAAAGTGATCTTGGTGGTCATGGCATTTTCTTATGTGCCACCAAAATAAGCTTGACCCTAGGTTCAACTACAATGGAGATTATGATTCCATGAATTCTCTTCACTATCCCTTGACCATCATGTCCCATATACCTTAACAACTTGAAACCAATGCCTATAGTATTCTTTTCAAAATCACCAAAATTTTCTTAAGAAATATTTGAGTAAGGTGAAGTTATCATGATGGTTTTTGCTTCTGTAGTAGTAATGAAAGGTTAATTTGCTTCCCTGCTCTCTTGGACAACTCCTTATAGATTTTACAATGCCTTATCCTTCTTTATAAATTCTTGGTGTAACTGAGACATCATTTGAGTGAGCCTCTCCTCTTTCCGATCATCCATTTGAATGACCTTATCTCCCAATTGCACTAGGTAAACTCTGTGTTCATCACAATTTTCCATAATGGCAGTGAGGGAGTCTTAATGTTCAACAAAATTATTCTTTAGCACTTGATTTCGTTTTATATAAGTCTCAAGGTATTTTTCATCTTTTCTATCTTTTGGTCAAACCTTTGTGCCTTCTCCTTAAGTGCATGTTCTCATCCTTGAGTTGCACATTACTATCCCTTAATTCCTCTAGGATTTATTTCACGACTTCTTTACCCATGCTAAGTCCATATTCTCCTTAAAGTACTAGTAGATACATCACACTCAAGGATTCAACTAATTTGATACCATATAATCCGTAAAAATATGACTTATTTCCCACATGTCTCTCCAACATAGATCCTTTGTAGAAATATATTTTTCTCTCTTCAATCCCTACTTATAGTTGATTATAAGGCTTGTTTCTTTAGTGTAACCTGAACACAAACAACTAGATAAATATGTAATGACAATTGGGACTTTGAGTTTGAGTTCCGCTATTGTTAATCATCAGGAAGGAAGACACTAAATAGCTTTTCTTCTTGGCTTCAAGGCTTATGTTCTTTTGAGTTTGGAATGCTCTGTGTTTAGGTGCCAATTGAGTGACATACACTCCCACTATGTATGTGAAACATTCATCAAGATTTCAAATCCAATTCACTTTCCCATTCACACCTCTATGAATATGAGCATTAACAAGTGGATTTTTTTTTTCAAAACTACAAATCACTAACTTGAAAATAAAAAAATACAAGAATGGATCCAATGTATGATTTTAGATTTTACACAACAACATAACATCCAAAGTATGGTTGTATATTTTACACAACAACATGGCATTCAAATAGAGAATGAAATAAATATTTACTATACCAATTACATAATAACAAGCTAAGTGTGTGAATCACTCAATCCAACATTCACATTTCCACACCATTAGTTACCAACATCAAAATGCAACATTCCATACATGACATCATTTTCTTGCAACAATCCCTAAGCATTGATGAAAATATTTATTCAAAGGAAGAACAACAAATTGTCATAGTGTATATATTCAAACAAAGAATAGTGGGTCTCTCCTAGCAATCAATAACCTACAACAAAGAAGGTACATTTCTATCACTAGCATCCATATTTGGTATCCCCATTTAGAATTGACAATGAGTAAGACACCCAACAATCAATAAATGGAGGTATCACTCATTCCAATATTCCTATATGAAAATGATTTCTCTTGATTTCTTTTTCTTTACCATCAAATAGATTATGTTTCACAACACTTCAATAGAAAGAGAATTGTATCTCACTACAATGATAGTAGAGATCAAGATCACTTTGTTCAATGCCAATGTTACCTAGCATGGAAAATATGCACTCAATTGCAGACCAACAATTTAGATGAAATTAATGAAGAAAATTGCAACGTGTGCATTCTCCTACCATTGGTTCCTCATGTTTATTGGAGTCTTATAAAATCTGGGTCTCTTTTCCTAAGAGATAAGACACCATTCAAATGAGTAATTATTTATGTAGGGGCCAAGGATGTAATATCCATGACTTGGAGTTTGTAGGTTAACGTGATAACATAAATATCACCTCTGAAGTTATTAAAAAAAGAGAGATGGTTGCACACTGAGATTCCACACTAGATGCTAAGGTTGAGTCACATGATGTGCCTAGATTATTTTAACAAGGTATATAGCTCTAGTGGCCTAGTAAAAGATTGATATACTATGTATACGGGGATAAAAATAGTGACTTAGATGGAAAATTGCAACAACTATGTAATTACATCTATTAGTCTCTTCGACACAATAAATGAATGGTCTAAATCTCTCAATGGTTGGGTTTTAGTATTGTGGTGAATTAATTATCTGATTCTTATCACCTATCACCATTGTATGTCATTCCATTTATTCAATAGTTTTGTTATGTGTGAATTCCATGATTCACAAACCTTGGATTTTATACCAACATAAAATGTGATCAATTGGTTGAAGGGAATCATAATGACTATTGGTATTCAATATCCCATAGACTCATCCCACATTAGAAGATGGATAGTCATTAATAGTATTGAATCTCAAATACCAAGAATTAAAATGTTCAATTAATCTAGCATACTAGCCAATAGATTAAGCCACATGCAAATGTCAAACTACACAAAATATGTTTTACCTTGGAAACCCAAATGATAAAACTACCTTTGAATGGTTTCTCAATTTTCATTTCGACATTCTCATGTTGCAATGTAATTCATGGCTCTATGACAATTAAAATTTTTATGCAACCAACTCTTGTGCATCCTTACCTCTTGGCCAACAACATACCTTTGTGAGTGAAATTACAAGAATATATAGACAAAGATGGGGGTAATGGGAAGGCCAAATGACTTGACCTTTCATTTCCCATTCCCAACTCTTTTCTCTCCTATTTTTATTTTTGTTTTTCATTTTATTTATTTTTTCTATTGTTTTTCTCATCAAGTTTTTTATTTCCTGCATTGTCTCTTATTGTTTCAACCCTAATTAATTGTTGGGTTATCTTTGTTTACTAAAATTTATAAGCCATTCAACTTTGTTTGGATCCAGTTCAAATCAACATATGCAAGCACATGATAGATGTTATGTTATGACCCAAAGGAGGAATATATAGTGTTAAATGTATATGATATGACCCCATGGGGAATATATGGGGATAAATGTACATGTAATGTGTAAATATATATGTAATAGGGTCGACCTAATAGAAAAGGGGCCTCGTGTGTAGTTGTGAATATGTATATATAGAGATCATGTATTCATTATTGTAGACATATGAATTGTGATGTATGAATTTATTTGGTTATTTGGAGGAGGTTCTCTTATTCTTTAAGGAGTTATTGTATGACTATCTATCTTGAAGGTGTTCTCCATGCTCACATTATATACATGGTGTGTACTTCTATTCTATTATGATATTTTATGCATTTGGAACATAACATTTGGTGTTAGAGCATCGATCCTAGGGTTTTTCCACTTTAGACAGTGAAACTTGGAGGTTATTTACAATACATAGCAAGGTATCAGTGGTAGAAATTTCAAGTTCCGGGAAGTTATACTTGTGGAGATATACCATGTGGAAGATAGAGTTTTTTTACTAGTCCTATTATTATTCTCAAACAGGTGTTCCGGGTAAGACTGTCATATATTCTTTAGCGAGGATCTAGTTTCAGTGAGAATAGTTTCATTTGAAAGAGAACATACCATAGTATTTTGGGCACAATTTTCATAATCAGGTATAAAATATTGGACATGTGGCATTATGTACAATTTCCCTCTTCAGAACACACCAAAAATCCTCTAGGTTTGGTAAAGTTACCACAACACTTGGAACATCAAGTTTTTGTTATAATTGTGGATTTGTAGAGAAGACAAATCATAGTACTACAGGATAAAATTTCATATTTAGAGGGGCCAAAAATTTAGAAATACATCAGAAGTAAGGTCATCCAGAAGGACAAACTCCAATTCAAGGTTTCAAAGGTATTCTTACTTAAACCTATCATAACTTTTGATTGGGACGTTCGATTGAGTTGATTCAAAAGTCATTAGAAAGGGAAAACATAAAATATTATATTGGAACAAGGATTATAACTATTTGAGATCATTATTCCTAATATATTAAGGTTGTAAGTTGAGGTTTGGGTTAGACCTCAATTAAGAATCAATGAAATTAACTTACTTTAGGGGAAATGAAGATGAAGATGAAATCAATCTATGGAATAGTTCAAGATAGTAAATAAATATGACATACATGATTTAATAGGAAAATGTTATTTTTTTGGTGAAGTTTGTAAATGGTGGATAAGTATTGATCACGATACTAGATTGAACATCACATGGGGAAATTTTAAAGAACTCTTCTCAAATAAATGGATTAGGGATACAAAAAGGAGGATATGTATAAAATTCAAGAGGAGTTAAAGGAATCAAAACAAATTGTATCCAAATTGAAAAAGGATATTGAGGAGCTAAGAAAATATATTACAAAGAAAAATGCTGAATTTTCCAAGATGCAATCCCTTAATGAATCACTCATTAAGGATGTTAAGAACCTAAAGCAAGAAAAGAGTAGCAAAACAAAGTGGGAAAATTATTATTCAAGGGAAGAATTGAAAAAAATATATAAAGAGATATGTAGATTATGAAACCATAATAAAAAACTATTATATGGGGTTAACATATTGAAAGAAGAAAAAACAAATTATCAAATCAAGAAGAAACAATGATCTTGGATGGAGAATCTACCAAAAAACTTGAAGAAGAAATTTGCAAGAATCTTGAGGAATCCCTAAATATTGATGAGGTAAAATAAAAATGCAATCTAGAATTGAAGAAGGACGTCATAATTTGATAAATGGGGTGACATTGTAGCTCCAAAAGGAGAAATAATACAAGATCCAAGAAGGTCATCATATGATACTTGAAGAACTTGAACTTCATCTAGATGATGTACATGAAAAATATGATGGTATTATCTCCAAGGCTAGAGTAATCAAAGACCAAGATAAGGGGATAGAGGATTCCATTGTCTATGAAAATAATATAGATGAAGTGGGTGTGGAGAATGAAGAAAAATCGTCAAATGTGAAACCATATTGACACCCTCATTATTAGGAAAGATTTCAAGGAAGACGAGAAGATCAATATCAACATTATCAAGAAAGAAGATGAAACACTCCCCGATATTCATGGAATATGACATCACAAAACCATTATTCAACAAGACATTATTATAGACCAACATCTACTACAAATTGGAGAAGCTTCAACAACAATACATGGAATCGAGGGAAATAAAATTATGCAAGGACTAGCCACCAAGGATTACAAATGAAAATAATTGATTTTCGATGGATGAATCATCATCAATGGAAAGAAGAAAGAAGGAAGATTAAAAATTATATTCCTTGGTTTCATCACACGTGAAACCTTTAATTACAAAACTTTGAGGAGAAATATTTTTGAATGAGGGTACTATGTTATGACCCAAAGGGGGAATATATAGGGTTAAATGTATATGATATGACCTCAAGGGGGAACATATATGGGGATACATGTACATGTAATGCATATATATATGTAATAGGGTTGTCCTAATAGTAAAGAGGCCTCATGCATATGTGTGAATAGGTATATATATAAATCATGTATTCATTATTATAGATATATGAATTGTGATGTATGAATGCATTTGGTTATTTGGAGGAAGTTCTCTTATTCTTTAAGAAGTTACTGTATAACTTATCTACCTTGGAGTTGTACTCCATGCTCTACATGATATGTACTATGTTTTGTTATGATATTTTAAGCATCTGAAACATAACATGTTATAATCTTATAAATTTTATTTCTTTCCCTGTAATAAAATTAAAAATTGAAAAAAATTATCACATGAGAAATATTTTAAAAAATGTATTATAATATATTATAAAATGGAATCATATAAATATCATAAAAGAGGAACACGTTTAAGAAGTGTCTTATAATATATTATAAGATGGAATCATTGTATACGAGATATAATGACATATTTGTTTAAGATATAATTTTATTTTTTAGATCTATAAATATATCTTTCACATATCATCAATGACATTCACATATAAAGTTAAAAGTCTATTTGGCAGACATTCATTCATTGATGTAGTGGGTTTCTTTGCTATCTCATTACTTTTGGTTAATTGAGTGTATTCTCTTTGAATGTATCGACTTTTTAATTATTAAATTTTTGGTTGTTTCCGTATAAGTAATTTGGCTATTAGTCATGATACTTTTTAATTATTAAATTTTGGTTGTTTCCGTATAAGTAATTTGGCTATTAGTCATGATATTTTCTGTGTTTTTAAAATTAGAAATCAATATAGAAATATTTAATTTTAATTTTGAATTTATTAAATATTAAATATTAAGAAAAAAAAAAAATTTCAAATTTAAAAAAAAATTCAAGTTAACATATATATATATATATATATTAGATTTATTATTATTCTATTTTTA
>JZKD02S2218185.1:79918-99757 GCA_000966675.3 Picea glauca
ACTCATCCACTTGCTCACTGGTTCATGCATTCATTCACTTTCTCACTCGTTCATTCATCCCATCCTTACCTATCACTCATTGATCCATCCTCATTTGCGTCTTGGCTTGGGAAAGGGAAACAAATTTTTGAAGAATAGCCATGGTATTGTTGTCTTTAGTGGTCGATGGTGTAATCCATCCATGACTTGGGGCCTACATGTTTGAGATGCGTTGGCTTGTGTCCAGCTTTGTTCACAGCTGGGAGTCTTGAGAGTTCTAGCATTGAGATTCTAGACCAGTTGCGTTGGAGCCCTGGAAGGAGAAGGACTGTCTGAGGGGCTGCGTGGTAGAGAAGGGTGGAGGTCCATTCTCTTGGGTGGTGCAGGCTAGGTAAAAGAGATTTGGGTACTTGGATTGGTGTGAGTGCTGGGAAATCCTGTGAGAGCTTGAGTGTTGACTAGTTTGGGGATCCAAGTAACACTCTAAAACCGTCCTTGTGGATTCATAGCCCTGGCTCGAGGGTGACATTGTTGTTGAGATTTGGAATAGTAGTGTCTACAGTTGGGTGGAACATCCTTGGTCTACAGCCAGTTGGTGTCTTATTTTTATAAAGATAAGTGCTCTCTTTTATGGTATTATTTACCTATATATGAATATATTCCGTTGTGTATTTATTTATCGTTTAATTAAATCTTTAGAATATGCATGCTTGTTGGTTATTGTTGTGCATGTCGTTAAATATTTTCTTTTATGCATCCTTATTAATTTAAAAAAGGGTATCGGTAAGAGAAAGAAGTCCAAGGGCGGGCTTGAAGGTAGCATACCCCATCCTATGGGTGGTAGGGTATGTTACAGATTGGGGACTTCATGAGAGACTACATGGAAGAGAAGGGAGGAGGTCCATTATCTTGGGTGGTGTAGGTTGGGTAGAAGAGAGATGGGTACTTGGATTGTTGCAAGTGATGGGAAAGCCTGTGAGAGCTTGAGTGCTGACTGGTTTGGGGAGCCAAGTAACACTCTAGAACTATCCTTGTGGATTCATATCCCTGGCTCGGGGGTGACACTACTATTGATATTTGGAACAATACTATCTATGGTTGGGTGGAACATCCTTGATCTGTAGCTAGTTGGTGTCTTCTTTTTATAAATACAAGTGCTCTCTGTTATGATATTATTTACCTGTATATGAATGTATCCCACTATATATTTATTTATCGTTTAATTAAATCTTTAGAATATGCATGCTTGATGGTTATTTTTATGCATGTTGTTAGATATTTTATTTTATTCATCCTTATTAATTTAAAAAAAGGTATTGGTAAGAGAAATAAGTCCAAGGGTGGGCTTGAAGGTAGCGTACCCCAACCTGTGGGTGGCGGGGTAAGTTACAGATTGGTATCAGAGCTAGATTGAAACACCGGGCTAGTATGGGTCAGGTTTGTTGGTCAGAGTCTCATGGTTGAGATCGAATTACGACCTTGAAGTTGAAAATCTTAGGAGGAATGTTGTTGTTGAGTCTACGTAGGAGCTAGAATGTCATAAATCCTTTGTAAGGGATCGAAGGATCATGACCGCCCCTTTCAAATTCGAGAGTGATCGCCACTGTGAGATCACGAGAGATCCAGGATCATTGGATTGGAGGGCAGGTGAACAAGGGTTGTCCGATGAAGCTGAAGAAAAATGTTAAGTAGGTTTAAGTCTCAACCATCAAATCTGCACGCGAGTGAATGTGAGTTGTAGATCTCACAACGGTTCGGAGGATTGACACTCTGGAAGAAGAGAGCCCTCATATTGCATGCAAGAAAATCTCCCGAAGTCTGGAGTTAATACGGACCATCCTTTAGTGGAGACACATGTCTGCGGATCAGCTAGTTTGGAAGTTCGGCATCTAGGAGGAATGGAGTTTGCTGATGTGAAATCTCCTGAAGTCTCAAAGTTCATCCACCATTGATTCCAGAAGACACGTGGCAGTAGATCTTGTAGTCCAGAGACTTGGTAATCCCAGGGTTTTCAAGTCTCTTCAAGTGAAAAGTGTTGAAGAATGAAGTCGTGAAGGCATGCATATTGTCGATTTAGGATCCCTTTAGGACCTTTCTCGACCGTTGGATCAAGCAGTGGAAGGACAGGGTAAGCACTTCATCGAATTGGGTGAAGGGTTGAAGATCGACCAAAGAAAATATTTGACCACCGATGGCCGATGATCGGGCATCGACAGAATTAGTTCCAAGTTCAAACATTTTCCAAGAGAAATTGCCGATGAATGAAGGAGGAAGGGGATGATGATGTGCTATGCCATGTCAACATAGTTTCCACGTCAGCAAGGATATGGCCGATTGTTGATAGTCGAAGATCGATGAGATTTGTGAAACGACCTTTGTTCACTAAGGAAATTCACCGATGATCAATGGTCAGGGATCGACGAGTTGGTGAAGTGTTCGAAATTGACCAAAGAAAATATTTGATTGTCGATGACCGATGGATGGGGCTTGACATATTTCTATGAGATTTTCATTCGACAATAGAATTTGTCGATCACCGATAGAGTAGATCAACGGTCCAGATTACATCTAATTTGAAATGGATAGTGTAGATTGCCCCATAGGAGCATATTACATCGGATGAAGGTGAAACACCCGAAGCTCCGAATAGCGGAGTAAATACTCACTGTTGATCAGGAGAGTATACGTGGCAACAGATCCTGTAGTCCAGAGACTTGGCACTTAGAGAGGATGGAGAGTGTGGAAATTTTAGAATTCCTGAAGCCGAGGTCTCGGAGCTCATGTTGACCACAGATCTAAATAGTGAATGAGGACCATCGATCAATGCGTCCTTTGAGTATTCAAAAATTCGATGCTCCGGGGAATTGGAAGTTGGAGTTGAGAGAACCTCTGAAGTTTCAAATTCCTAAATCTTTGGATAAATTCTTTTTCAGCTAAGTGTAGGGTCACGACCATGGTCACATGAAGTTGAGAGCTGAGGGAAGAAGGGATAATGGCCAAATTTTTGTTTTCAAGACATAAAAGTGCTAAGGAAGGATTTAGCCCGCGATTTCAAGTCGTGGTCACCTGGGAAGGTGGTTTGAAAGAAGTGCCTGTGAAGAATTGAATTTTGTATCATTCAAAGGATAACACATATGTGTTATATGATGCATATTGATACATATATGTTCCTCATGAATTGAGAAGAAAAAGGACCTATAACATGGTTTGGAAAATTTTGTTTATCATATGCTTAATTATAACAAAATGGTCACTTGCACATTTTGCAGAATTAAGGGGTTTAAACACATTAGCTCAGAATGCATATTCAAGAAATGGAAGAAGGAGAGGTAACCTCCAGCCATGATAAGGAGGCCGAATGCCAGAATACCAAAGTGGGTAATGCAAAGACATAATCCAATGGAAACAAGGGCAAAGAAGATCAAGAAACATTGCTAGAAATGGTAAGATGCCTAAAGATAGAAGTGCAGAGCTACAAGGCAGACAATGAGAGTCTAATGAGGGAGAAAAGTTAGATAAATGCTCGAGTGCTACATATATTAAATCAGTTGCAAAGTCAAGCCAATAATGGATCAAAGCAAGAGGGAGAAGGCATGTGTCATAAAAGAAGAGATGATCATGGAAGAGATGGTCATTCCAGAAGTGATAATAGAGCTCATAGACACCACTCACCTCCTTACTTGACAAGAAATTTTTATGCATCGAAAGATTCCGTAAGCAGTCTAGAGGTGTCTCCCATTAGGCACCAAAGAAGGAGATAGGAAGTGGACAGTTTGCAAGGAGAGAGGAGGAATCTTAATCCACCCTCCTTTGATGGTGAAAAAGAAAGGGAATATGATGCCAAAGCATGGTTTCTTGGACTCAAGAGATATTTTCAATTGCATAACTATTCATCAAACCTAGAAGCTAGAATTGCCACCTACCATTTACAAGGGAAAGTTGCAATGTGGTGGGATCAACTAAAGCAAGTTGAACATATTAATGAAAATAGGATCACTTGGAAGTAGTTCAAGAAGTAATTCCAGAAGGAGTACCTCTCAGAGCATTTCTATGACAAGAAAATGTAGGATTTCTTTGAACTCGGGATGGGAAGCATGACTATGGAAGAATATGAGAAGAATTTCTTGGGATTGTTAAAATATGTTGGGTTTATAAATGATGAAAAGGTAAAGATACAGAGGTTTTTGAGTGTAATTCCAGTATTTTATAAAGAAAATGTTAGGTATGATGAGCCCAAGAACTTGACTAAGTGATGCAGGAGCATCTCTCCACGTCAGCCAGCCAGCCAACCACGTCAGCGCATGCATTCAAGGTTGAAGAGAGGTGCAACCCTCATCTTCAATTTTGAATTTGAATGAATGTAATTAAATGTTTAAGCTAGTAAGCCGTGAAGCTGTGCTTTTCACAGGCGTAGATTAGATAGGCCTTTAATGCTTTGAAGGCTGAGATCTAGATCTGATTTGCGGACTAGACAACCCATTCAATGCTATTGAATAGGGTAGGTAGATTGGACGGAAGAGATCGAAGAGCCTCTCTTGTAAAAGATCAATTTCAATATCATTTTGTGATAGTTTTTAGGAAGGAGAGCAAGAGAAGAGCCGAGACCTTGTTACAGTCTGCACTCAGAACACCTTTTTAAAGAGGCATTTTTATTAATACAAAACAAAAGTAGTTTTTCCTGCATGTATTCTGTGTTGAATGAATGTCTGTGAGCGTTCTTTATATGCTGTGAATGTATGTTGTGATTGTGCATTTGCAGGATTCGTTTTGATTTCAGGTTAAGGTTCTTTGTGGTTTCATGCCAGGAGGGCGTGACAGAGTACTGCAGTCTCTGAATACCAGTGCATAGGTGCACTTCTGAACTCTGCAGATTCAGAAAAAGACGTGCTAGGTGGGCATAGAAGCTGAAGTCATTAACTTGGAGGAAGACCTTTGAGGTTATTGAACACCTCAGGAGGTAAGGCTGTGGAGAGACACAGTTGCAGACAGAAGCTCTGAGGAGTTATGTAAAGATCTGCCAAGTGGGCATTGAGCAGGTGCAAGGGAGTGCACAGAGGAACTCTGTTGTGAGTTCAAAAGAAGACAAAATCTCTCAGGAGTTCTGTAAAGCTCTGCCAGGTGGGAATTGAGCCAGTGCAAGGAGTGCACAGAGGAAGAACTCTTTTGCGAGTTCAGATAGAAACAAGAATCATTGAGGACTCTTGATACTTTTCCAGGAGGGCATTGAGATAGTGTGCAGATAGGCACATAGAAGAAGGGAACTCTGTTGAGTTCTGTGATTGGGAGAATAATCCACTGAAGGGTCTTTGCAAGGTTGTTGAACACCCTGAAACACTCAGCAAGAGGTTGCTTGAGCAGGGGATAGCCAGGAGGGCATCCAAATTCTCCATTTGTAGGAGAGGGAAGAAGGATAAAATCCCTTAGGGGTCTGAGCACCTGAAAAGCTCAGAAGAGATAGCACTTTGCATGCAAAGACTCTACAAGGAGCATAGAAGTCCAAAGAATCCTTTGAGGATTCGAGAGAAAGCTCAAGAGGAACAACGTCGTTGAGAGTGCAGGAGAGGACTCAAGCAGAAGAGCTCGCAGAGGAAAGATGAACAAAGGTCGAGGCCTTTGAGAATTTGAAATTCGTCCAAGTCTGGGAAGAAAACACCAAAGCTCAGGACAAGCAACAGTTACTGTTGGATCAGCCGATAGAATCTGGACCGTGGATTCATGTCCAGGCAGTGTAGGAAAGGCGCAATGGAAAGACAGGTCTAAGCCATCAGATCTTAAGCAAAAAAATGATAGCTTGGATCTGTCGAGAGTTGCTCAAGGTTTAAACCCTCGCAAGCAGAAGCAAAAGTCCTGAAAGGGTTGATGATCGGGATATCGACATTCGGGAGTTCGGGAGTTCGGAGGATGAGAGTCCAGGCACTCGACATCATAAATCGCAAAAAGGTGAAAGAATATGAACCGTCTTTCTGCGGGAGGACACATGTCGCAGAATCATCCATTTCGGAGCGACTCACAGAGGTGAGCATATTGACTTTGTGAGTAGTGAAGTCCCGAGGAAAAATGAGTCGTTCGTCTAAGAGCGGACACGTGTCGTGAGATCACCCATATCGTGGATTCAGACATCGGGGTTCAGGGAAGAAATTCCTTTGAATTAACGAGCGACAAAGTCATGAGAACATCAAGACCATCCAGCTGAGGGGGACAAGTGGCTGGGGTCTAGGGATCTTGTGTACTTGAAGGTTCGCAATGTGAGAGTCCAGGATTGGGGTGCTCCAAGTCGCGAGTGGCAAAGTCGTGAGAGAATCACAGCCATCCATTTGAGGAGGACAGGTGGCAGCAATCGCAGAGTCGACGAAGTGCCGAAGAGATCCAGGATTCGGGTCTCGTGAAGTTGCGAAATCGCAAGGAGCGAAGGCAGCCATTGGATCTAGGTCAAGGGAGGATCATCGGATTAGGGACCCCATCGCATATCATGCATTTGGGGGTTTGGAGGTTGAGAGAGGTCACTTTCGACTGCAGAATTAGCGAAGTGTCGAGAGCCGAGGCTTGTGTGGACACGTGGCAGAACCACAAAGTGGGCCCGGGAAATAGATAGGAAGACACACGTCACCTAGTGAAGGGAGTCAACACTCCGTTGAATTCTCATGTCTCGGGTATTCATGGGATAAGATCATGGGAGCTCAACCCTTCAACTCGCAAAGTCGCGAGTAGCGAGAATGCGAGGAGAAAAGTCAACATCACTTCTCAGGGTTTTGTGAAAGGAAGGTTCCAAGGTTGGATGCCACAACTTGCGAAGTGGCATGTAGCAAGAGGAGCTAGCATTAAGCCTAGCCGATGGTCACGCATGAAAGGTGCTAACAAAAGAAGATCTACACCCATTTGGTGATCTCGGTTATCGCAGGAATGAGAAGGAAGACTCGGGAGTCACGACTCATGAACTCGCACGTTGCGAGTTGTGACAAGCGCCTTTGGAATTGGGCCTTGGTCATAGCGTTGTGGTTGCACGAAAGGGCAGAGCTCGCGCCTAGTGTTGTTTGCACAAGGGAGCTTCTGAAAGGACATGTGGATCGATAATTTGTGATTCCAGCAGGGAATCTAAAGAGCCAATTCAGCTCAAGGGAGATAAAGAACGATCATGTGAACAACTCTAGGCCTAAGGGCCAATAGGTCTACATCACTAAGGCCATTAGGAAGGCTAACTACATGTATGAGAAAGGCCAGGGAAGAGAATCCTTGCAGAAATCTTGGAAGGATAAGAAGAAGGATAAGTTTGATTAGAGGAGGAAAGGATTCAAACCTCCCTTCAATAGGAATGAGCCTAATAGAAATCATCAAGATCAGTATGCTAAGGGTGAATCCAAGAAATAAGACTCCTTTGGAAAAGGGGAAGACCACCTATCCAACGCTGGGGATGCAAGGAAGATCACCTATACAAGGATTTCCCACACAGAAAGGACAGAGTGAATATTGTGCACAACGTTCAAGAGGCTACAACAGTCGAAGATATGGGAAGAATCTATGAAGCTTTAGATGATCGACAAGAAGAGTACCAGTCTAATATAATCGAGGTGGAAGGTAAGATCATAAATCATCCTATTTCCATTTTAATTGATTCGGGAGAAAGTCATTGTTACATTGATCCCAAAATAGTGGATAGATTACATTTGGAGAAAAGTAAACTTGGAAAATCAAGTTTGGTTTAGTTATCCATTGGAACCAAAAGGAGAATCCATGATATGGTCAGAGGATGTTCCATAAGTCTTAATGGTGTCAATACAAATTCTGATCTAAATATCATACCATTGGGGTATTATGATACTCTAATTGGAATGGATTGGCTGGACAAGCATCATGTTGTCCTATATTGTCATGGCAAGACATTTACATGATTTGGTACAAATCTAAACTTTACCACAACATACCATTCATAGTCATATGGGAAAACATAGAGGGTCAACCGAGTAATTAAAGATATGTTGAGAATGTATGTGATTGATAAGCCATCTAAGTGGGAATATTACTTGCACTTGGTTGAGTTTGCATATAATAATGGGTATCAAGCTTCATTGAGAATGAGCCCATTTGAAGCCTTGTATGGTAAGAAATGCAATACTCCATTAAGTTGGGAAAACCTAGCATATAGAGTGGTACTTGGGCTAGAGTTTCCCAAGGATATGGAAGACCAGATGGTTAAGATCAAGCAGAATTTAAACAAAGCTCAGGATATACATAAATTTTATGTAGATAAGCACATGATAGCTAGACAATTTAAAGTAGGGGAGCATGTACTTCTGAAAGTGAGGCCCAAGAAAATCTCTTTGAAATTGGGTAGTTGTACAAAGATGGTAGCCAAATTCTGTGGTCCATTTGAAATACTGGATAGAATAGGGCCAGTTGCATACATGCTTGCATTTCCTGCTTCTATGAATGTGCATAATGTATTTCATGTCTCTTTACTAAATAAATATGTACATGATCCTAACCATGTTATTGATTGGCATCTAATTCAGGTAGAGATAGAGGGAGACTTTCAGGTCCAGCCAGTGCGGGTATTGGACAAAAAAGTCAAAATTCTCTGGAATTGAGTTATAGAGCTGGTAAAAGTTTAGTGGACCTGCTACAGTCCACAACTTTTTGAATAAATTTTGAGATTTTGATCTCTATTTTGTATATGCACTAAGGACAATGCCAAAATAAGGGGGAGGGGATGTAACACCCTAGGTTTTGACCCCCATATTAAATAATGTATTTTGTTAATTATCAAGAGGCCAGAGGGCCCAAACAATTAAAAGAGGCCAGTGTGCCTAAGAAATGTAATGTTTTGATCATTATTAATAATAAACACATTGTTCGCTGCTAGACGGACAAGGACTAGAGTTATAGGGGGTTATGATTCCACAAGAGAGGGGGATTGAGGGGTTAAATTTTTAGTTCATATTTTAATTACCCTTTTTTCTAAGGGAGTGGATCAATTACTTGGGCTTCTTGGGGAATTTTGGGAGGTTTTTGATTCCCTAGGAATTACTTAAACCTTCCCCTGGTCTGTTGGGGGGGGGGATTCACTCATTTGTTTGTTCTCCCTTCGTTCGCTTATTCGCTTGTCCACTTTCTCATTGGTTCATGTGTTCATTCAGTTTCTCACTCATTCATTCATCCCATCCTTACCTATCACTCATTGATCCATCCTCATCTACATATTGGCTTGGGAAAGGGAAACAAACTGTCAAAGAGTAGTCATGGTATTGTTGGTTGTAGTGGTTGTTGGTGTAATCCAGCCATGACTTGAGGCCTACATGTCTGAGATGTGTTGACCTGTGTCCATATTTGTTCACATCAGGAGTCTTGAGAGTTCCATCATTAAGATTCTAGACCAGTTGCGCTAGAGCCCTGGAAGGAGAAAGACTACCTGAGGGACTGCGTGGCAGAGAAGGGTGGAGGTCCATTCTCTTGGGTGGTGTAGGCTGGGTAGAAGAGAGTTTGGTGCTTGGATTGTTGCAAGTATTGGGAAATCCTATGAGAGCTTGAGTGATGACCAGTTTGGGGAGCCAAGTAACACTCTAGAACCGTCCTTGTGGATTCATAGCTCCGGCTCGGGGGTGACACTGTTGTTGATATTTGGAACAATGGTTTATATGGTTGGGTGGAACGTCCTTGGTTTGTAGCCAGTTGGTGTCTTCTTTTTATAAAGATAAGTGCTCTGTGTTATGGTATTATTTACCTGTATATGAATGTATTCTGCTGTGTATTTATTTATCGTTTAATTAAATCTTTAGAATATGCATGCTCGTTGGTTATTGTTGTGAATTTCGTTATATATTTTCTTTTATGCATCCTTATTAATTAAAAAAAATTATCGGTAAGAGAAAGAAGTCCAAGGGTGGACTTGAAGGTAGTGTATCCCAACCTGTGGGTGGCGGGGTATGTTACAAAACCTAAAGTAGAATTGAGTTCATCCCAAACATCCAACAAATGGTTATGTTTCCGACTAGAACCTAGAAGAACATATTGGAGGGGATTTTAGGAGAAGGACAATGAAGATAATGCAGTGGTATAAAAGGATGTTCAAATGATGGAACCTTAATAAGAAGAGGATCAAATGATGGTTGACAACAAAAGAGCTCGAGTTGGAGCAGAAGGACAATAGAAACCCTAAGTATACTCGACTGCAGTAATTGGAGAGGTATGTATATACTGATCTTCATGAGGCATTTTTCTGTTATTTTCCATAATTGTTGCAGTAGTGGATACTGATATTGAAGGAAAATCACCCAACTAATAGGATAAGACCAGTAGAGTGGAATACTGAGAATATTTCACAGCTAGAGAAATTCAATAATAAATTCATGCGTGTTGTGGATTTTTGGCTAGACAACATTATCACAAGATTTATTACTTAGTTTGCGGTCGATACTGCAAAGTCATATACTGCTTCATAGAAAGAGTTTTTTAAGGGTCTGAGAGGAAGGTATATTCAATTGCTCTACACGTCGATCAAGATTTTAGTGCATGATAAAGGAGTGATGACAATGGAGTTAGACAACTAAATCACTTTGTGTGCATGGGGGGACTAGGGGAAGCACTAAGGATGATATAAGATATGGAGAAGCACCTTTATAGAGGTCATAAGAAGGAATCAATGGACTCCATTATGATGGATGAATATCAGATCATGTAAATAAAGGACAAAGCAGGGATGAAGCGCAATAGAAGACCCTACCAGTATAAGATCAATAGTAAAAAGAGGGAAGTAGTCGAGTGAGAGGGATTGGATAGTGATGAAGAGGAGGTAGAGGAACTTTGTTCTACGGGGTAAATTGAGGAAATATTGCACACTACATATGATATAAAAACCAAAGGTCAAGGGTCCAACGCAGAAGAAGGCACTCCATTCCATATTAGAATTAGTGTGGAACCCGCAACCCCATGTGAAAATAAGACATCTAAAGAGAAATAATCATTTAGACAACCACCAATCAATATCAAAAGGATTTTAGTAGGATGAGGGTCCATTGGAAATTCAAATGGAAGTACAAATTCAACTAGCAATATTCAATTATCTACACCGCGCGGAGGCGGTACAACAAATTTTACAATGGAAGAACATGATCCGACTATTTGGTTACCATATTTTCCTGGAGAAGGTTCAGAGGACATAGAGAAGCATTTATTTATTTGTGAAAATATTTGGGCATCTAAAAAAATCACAGATGAAGATACAAAAGTGGTGCAACTTGCAATCACATTCAGAGGTGACACACTAGACTGGTATATGGGCCTCGCAGTAAACAACCCATAAGGAGCATCTACAACTGATGCATATGTAAAGAAGGCACTAGTAAATGAATTCTAGCGACCAAGTTTAGATGATCAATACATGAATGAGATTATAGAAATCAAACAAAATCCATGAGAGTCAATTTTGGAAATCGACCAGAAGTACAAGTGATTGAAAGCTAAGTTGAAATACCTCATCATAGTTATGCAACATAGGTATATATTCATTAATTCATTATTGCTACATCTTAAATATCCACTGAGGCAACAAAAGTTTCAAACTCAAGCCAAGGCTCTGGAAGTAGCCTTGCAATTGGAATAAAATCAATATACACATAGAGATCCAGTTATAGAAGAGATGAGAGCAGATCTCAAGAATCTGAAATTTCAGTTGAATCAGAACAAAGACAAGGAAAAGAGGGAAGATGGATGGTGTACCTTATGCAAGAAAAAAGGACATCATAAGAATGAGTTCCAAACATTTGCACAGTACTTGAGAGAAAGATTTCCAAATCCCTTACCCATAGGAGGACCATGGTGTTAAATATGTAGAACACATGGAGATGATCCCTATCATTGTCCCATGATGCAAAAGTACCAAAGAATGCCTAAGATTACATTCTGCAATTTCTAGAAGTCTATAGGACATGAAGACAAGGATTGTTGAACTTTGGAAATGATGAAGGAAAGGACCTCAGATGCTTATAGGATGCATGATAAACTAATGACAGGCCCACCTACGTAGCAATATAATAGCACACAACAATTTATAGCGACATCGCAGTATAATAATGCACAACAGTATAATCAAGTACCATATTATAATACATCGCACACAGGTAATCAAGGCAACAAAGGAGGATTCAGAGGAGGAGGTCGTGGAAGAGGAGGATTTGGAAGAGGAAGATGACCAATAACATGTCACAATTGACATCAGCCTTGACATTATGCAAGGGATTTTCCACTAGCACCAACAACATGCATGTACTTACGTGAAATAGATCATGATACAAAAGACTTTCCTACACTTCTGACAAGGATATAGGAAAAAGGAACCAGAATAACCAGAATGTTGAATGGATTGATGTGTAAACTAGAGAAGATGATGGGAAGAATATCAATATAGTGACTCGAGGAGGAACCAAAACAAGGGCAGATGAAACAAAGAAGAATTAGGACCAACATCAGTGGGTCATAAAGAATACAACACCTGAACAACATTTTGATGCGTGAAAATAAAATGAGACATTCAAGCAAGATGGTGAAGAAATTTTGAAGGAGAATATTGCTTCTAATTCAGGTACAAATCCAGGAGATGATGTACCAGTATATGATATGCCTCATCTATTTGATCAGACCAACAAAGATAAGCCTTCAGAAAAATTAAGTATTCTAAGAAACATTTTGGGGTATTGCATGAAGTTGTTGAATGATAAACATCTCTACAAGTATTACAAAGTTTGTTAGAAAAATGCAATTTTTGGGAAGAGATAAAACTAGAGCAAAATACAGTCAATCAGGTCCGCAATAAGACAAGAACAAATAGAGAGTTCAAACTAAATGCAAATATTGAAGACTTTAATATGGGTGACATCATATTGGACTTGGGATCTGAGGTAAATGTTTTTCCTAAGAAAAAATGGGGATGTATGGGGGAACCTGCATTGGGATATTCACCTATTCAACTGAAATTGACAAATCAACATAGGGTGATACCAATTGGTATATTGAAAGGCATACGAATGGATTTAGATAGTGTGTGCACTATGGAAGAATTTGAGTTAATTGATATAATGGATAACACTACACTATATCCAACATTGTTGGGAATGGATTGGGAATTTGACAATCATGCTATCATCAACTTGAAGACCAAGAAAATGATTTTTGAATCGGGAGATTAAAGATTCATAACACCATTAGATCCTTTATAGGTTGGAAGATATGTTGAACTAGCGAAAAAGAATTCCATTACAGAAGTGATAAACCAGTTGCATAGAACTACCACACACGAGGAAGATTACATTAACCCAACAATAGATGGAATGCTTAGTTGGAGAATCATTATTACTTGTGATTTTGATTCAGATATGGGATTGGAGAATTTGAAACAACACTTACATGAGATATCTACTAGAAGATGTGCAAGAATGATACACACACTAAGATGGGTTGGCACAGAGGTAAGAGAACCTCCAAAATTTTATGGTCAAAATGATTTGGAAGATTTTTTAAGAAATGTTGAATTAGATATTTCTTTGAAATAAATACCTTCACGTTGGTGGGGTGCTCATAAAAACAATATCAATGATTGGTATCAATGCAAAAGATTACTGCACATTATATTTGGTGCAGAATAGGAGAATATATATATAGAGAAATATGATGGAGTAGGACAACCTAGAGAACACATAAACAAATGTATAACCTAATGGAGATTGGTACCACCAGAAGAATGGCCACACCACTTTATTCATACATTAGACGACATCCCAAGGAAATGGTATACATAATTGCAATTGCGCAGAGGAACTGCAAACTGGGGATATTTGCAATAGAATTTTGTGATGAACTTTGCATTTGAACATGAGAATACAGTGATGGATGTAGCACTGAAGTTGATAAAAGAGAATATATTTGAATAAATTGAAGTTGAAATTATAACATGTTAGCAGAATCAGAATAGATAGACAGTCAGATAGTTTTTACAATGTTACCATGTCGTAGAAGATGATCCAACAAAAGAAAACCCACGTGATATCTAGATTACAAAAGTTGAAGGGGAAAGAGAAGTAGAAGGTCCAAAGTTAGAGTTAGAATAATTTTATGAACCACTGAATATAAACAAGGTAAACATTGGAACATAAGAGAATCCAAAGATTGCAAGTATTTGTGACTATTGGGATAAATAGACAGTGGAAAGAATAACAGAGTTATTGCGCAAATATAGTGATTTGTTTCCAACGATGCTTTTAGAGATGAAAGCGGTAGCAGGAGAAATTGGAGAAATGAATATACCCTTGAGACTAGATGCTAAACCAATAATATAGAGACCATACAGATGGAATCCAATATATAAACAGGAAGTGAAGGCAGAAATTGATAAAATGTTAGAGACTAGGATAATAGAACTTATTGAAGAATCATAGTGGATTATCCCTATGGTTGTTTAGGAGAAGAAGAAAGGGGGGAATCCATATCTATGTAGACTTGAGGAAGTTGAATGATGTGTGTCTGCATGATCCCTTCCCTACTCCATTTACATATGAGGCATTGGAGAATGTAGGAGGACAAGAAGCATACTCATTTACTGATGGATTTTCAGAGAATCATCGGATCATAATAACAAGAAAGGATCATCAGAAGACTACATTTTCAGCACAATGGGGGTCATATCAGTACACAATGATTCCCTTTGTATTGAAGAATGTGCCTGCTATTTTTTCAAGGGTAGTGGTAGCTGCATTTAAGGATTTTATACATAAGTTTTTGGAGGTTTATCTGGATGATTGGAAAATATTTAGCTTATTAAAGGATCACGTGGAAATTTTAAGATTGATGCTAGGCATGTGTAGACATTGTCAAACATCTTTGAACATTAAGAAATTCATATTCAACGCACCATTTTGGAATTTTGCTAGGGCATGTGGTGTGTAAACAGGGTTTGTTGGTTGATCCTACGAAGATTGTTGTCATTGTTAATTTACCACCACCTAAGTGAGTGCATCAATTAAGAGATACACTTGGTCATACATGATACTATAGGAAGTTCACAAGGATATATGCACATATTACTACACCCATGGAGAAATTGTTAAAGAAGGATATCAAGTTTCAATGGAATGATGAGTGCCAACAAAGTTTGGACATCTTGAAGGAGAAAATGGTGACATCACTAATTCTTGTGTTTCCATATTGGTCAAAAGAGTTCCATGTTCATGTGGATTCATCTTCAATAATACTTGGAGCAGTATTAACACAACCATGAGAAGGTGAAATAGATCACCCAATAGCATTTGCAAGTAGGAAACTGTCAGAGTCGAAAAATAATTATAATGCAACAGAGAGAAAATGTTTGGCTATGGTGTATGCATTGCAAAAGTTTAGACATTATTTATTAGGGAAACATTTTAAGATGTTCACAGATCACTCTACTCTTAAATAATCGTTCAACAAGTCAGTGTTGGGGGGGAATAATATGTAGATGGTTGTTCTTATTTCAAGAGTTTTATTTTGAAGTAGTTGTAAAACCTATAAAGTTGAATGCAAGGCTAGATCATATGTCCATGATAACTAATGGAGAGGAACCAAGCAATTTGGAGGAAAAATTTCTTGATGAACAACTATTTTCAGTGCATATTGTTGATGAATACTTTGTTCATATTATTGACATTTTGAGTACATGATTTTCCCCAAAGGAATTTACCACTGCATAGAACAAGAATTTGGTGGTTAGAGTTGCAGATTATCAACTTATTGCAGGACACTTGTATAAACTAGGTGCAGACAATATTTTAAGGAGGTGTGTCATGGAACATGAACTCCCTATCATATTAGCAGAAGCACATCAAGGAATAGCTGGAGGACACTATGCAAGGAAGGCTACTGCACAGAAGATACTACGCATAATATTATTGTGGACAACAATTTTTAAGGATGCAAAGGAGTATTGTCAGGCTTGTGATGCCTATCAAAAGGTAGGGAATTCATCCAGGAGGGATGATATTCCATTAAGACCTCAGATAAATCTTAAAGTATTTGGAAAATGGGAAGTAGACTTTGTAGGACCAATTAACCCATCGGCTAGAAGATCAGGAGCAAGATATATTATTACAACGACACAATATTTAACTAGATGGGTTGAAGTAGTAGCAGTGAAATATTGCAGCATAGATACTGCAACACACTTCCTTTTTGAAAATGTAATTACAATATTTGGATGCCCCAGAATTATGATGAGTGATCAGGGAAACCATTTTATCAATAGTACCATCTAGGCAATGACTGAAGAATTTGGGATACACCATAAGAAGAGAACTCCATACCATCCTTAAGCTAATGGAACAATGGAAGCATTTAATAAGACATTGGAGAATACCTTAACCAAAATTTTCAATGTGAACAGGGATGATTGGGATTTGAAGATACCAACAATATTATGGGCTTATAAAATCACATGTAAGAAACTCAAAGGGAAGACACCTTTCATATTGGTGTATGTTCAGGAAGCACTAGTCCCTTTGGAGTATCTGATACCTAGTCTATGCATTGAATCCATTACAAACATGATAGAAAGAGGTGCAACTCAAGAAAGATTGTCTCAACTCATGGAATTAGAAGAAGACGAGATTATCATTGGTTTCCATCAGGAGGTACATAAATCAAAGGGAAAATCTTGGCATGATAGACACATCAAGAAGAATAACTCTAAAGAAGGAGATTTGGTTCTCCTCAATGATAGTAAATACTTACAACACCGAGGGCAATTCAGAATGCATTGGCTAGGGTCATATGAGATAAAGTTTGTCACATATGGTGGTGTTGTACAACTACATGATTTAACAGGAAAAGAGATGCAAGGAATGGTGAATGGTAGTTGAATAAAACTATATAGGGACAGTCAACCCAGTAACCCTCAGTAGTTGCAGTGCATGAAAATACAAATGTACATAGTGTATATAGTAAAAACTAAAACAAATGGGAAAAACAAGAAAAATACAAGAAGATGAAGTAGATGTATAAGAGTTTTGCATGCAAAGTTAGATGATACCACACGCAGAAGACACTAAGTGGTATGAAAGAACATGAATATATTGCATGGTAAAAAAATGTGTCAAGGTAGGAAAAACAAGACACCGATATAGAAAGTAGCCCAAAATGGAAAGCACGGTGGTTGAAAAAGTACAACACAACAGAGAATTTATGGAACGACTTATAAAAGGGGAAAACATGAATAAGAAGACTCATTATGACTTTGTGAAAACAATATCTAAGGAGAGAAAAATCGATGCGAGAAGGTATTTTTGAAGTATTCAATGAATATTCAGAGCAACCTTTTCAAGATCTATAAGAATGGTGCTACCAAAGGTTGGATCTCCCAGCCAAATTGCAAGAAAAACACGTAGTTCCATGAGGTCACCATAGGATACAAAAGTTGATGGGGTACAAAATAAGCAAGAGGGAGTGGTGGATGTGGATGTCATTCCTTCACCAGTGATCGAGTCGGTTATTCCCACGATCGTAGAAGAATAACAGGTTCCGACAACAGAAGAAATGAATGTTGATACACGAGGCAAAGCACAAAGCCCTAGTATAGAACAAAACTTCGTGCAAAAACTTGGACTAGGCATATAACAACCATAGGTACAACCAAGTCAAGAAAATGATGAAAGAACATAGTCAAATGACCCCAAAGAATAGGATGAATAAGCACAACAATCGGTAGCAAAGCCCACACAACAGTCAAAGGAGAAAGTACAGGTGGAGGATATTACATATAAACAAGATTCATATGCATAAGAAGATGATGAAGAGAACCAAGAAGCAGGACCATCAACAGGGAAGAGGAAAACTAGGGAAAAACGTGTCGCACCAAGAACACCAACCAAGAAGAAGGAGCTAACATTGTCACTGCCACAAATACCTGATGGAGTCAAAGTATTTGGTGAATTGTTAGGATTTGTTAAAAAATTGAGGTATGCTGATCATGATGTTTTAGACACAGACAAGTTCCCATAGTTTTTGAAACAAGTGTACATGGAAAGAAAAGGAGCAGGCCCATTAGGGGATCCTATTTTAAAGCTGAAACAGTGGATTGCAAGACTTTATAACACAAGGATTATGAACCTGCTAGAGATTCCCCACTTTGGGAGGGGAAAAGAAGTAAATGCATGTGTTAAACAACTTTTGGCACTAGAACATGGAGGCATCTTATGGATGGATAGGTCAGTATCCATAGATGTTGGATTGATTGCATAAATTATAGGTTTTCAAAAATATGGAGAAAAACCATACCACTATTTGGATGACAAGACAAAGGAAAAACCTTTGGCAGAGGATATTGTGTCCAAGATGAGGAATAGACCCCTTTATATCAATCCAAATCATTCTAGTTATACAAGGTATAGGAAATAATTTCTCAGGAAATCATTTTCCATCAGTGATTTGATTTCTAGTGATTGTTGTCAAAAGAATTGCTTAAAAATTATAGACCACTTGTATGCTTTGGAGAAAAGGAAGAATTATTTGTCAATGAATAAGAGCATGAAAAATTCATATTTAGTGGGGTGCATGATATCTATGAAGACATGATATGATTATCACATTGGTAATCTTTTACTTTGTAGAAAGGATTTCAAAAAATTCCACTCAATTGGTAATCTTCGTCTATCAAGGATCCAAACAAGATTGGAAAAAGATCCTACATTTTATGCCAAGGTACATCATGGACGAGATATTGGCCCATTAACAAATAATGCATTGTCATGGATGCAAGAATTCTTTTCCAAACATGGAGAGTCTATGCCATATAGAGAGACAACGCATATTCCAGATAATTTCTCAAGGAATGAAATCTACAAGTTATACAAAGAATATGCTGAAACTGTTGAATGAAATCATAATTTTATTTCATTTGCATATTTTACAAGAGTATGGAAGAGACAATTCAAAAATGTTTGTATTCTTAAGAAGTCAAGCATGGTGATTTATAGTATATGTGCTTCTCTCAAAGAAAGAAGAAATCAATTGGAAGGGATATAAAGAGGTATATATTTACAATTTTGTTTTGTATAAATTTGATAGTTATCAACTATGAACACATATTATCAATATTTTCATTTTGTGTCATGTGCATATTATGTAGTCAAAGCACTTAAAGAATACATGAATCAACAATAAAGTGAAAGGAAAAAGTTGCACAAACATAGAAACAAGTGTTATGATGCTCCAAATAAATATATGGGTATGATAATTGATGGAATGGACCAGAAAAAAACACTTCTGCCACATTTTTTTCGTACACAAAAAAAATTACAGGAAGAGAATTTCATTCAAATCACACTTCAATATCATTGAATATCTATTTTTGTGAAAGGTTATTTGGGTAGGCATTATTGATAGAAAAAAATTGCAGCAGAAAAAGTGTGGCAGGAAAACTGCAGCAGAATAAGTGCGGTGAAAAAATTGCAGCAGAAAAAGTGTGGTAACAAAAGTGTGGCAGGAAAAGTGCGACAGAAAATGCATGGCAGGAAAAGTGTGGCAGAAAAAGTGCGACAGAGAAACTGTGGAAGAAAATTTGCAGTAGGAAAAGTGCGGCAGAAAAATTGTAGCTGGAAAACAAAGGATGTTGGTGCTTCCAATGAATGTAATTCTTAAATACATATAAGAAAAATCATTCTGTGGTTTTATCCCTCTTTGGGTTTCCAAGTAATACACTGGTGTACTGTGCATGTGTGTGATTGCTCATTTTTTCATTCTTTATTTACTCCGCAACTATTGGATGATAATGCTACATTGATATAACACTTGCATTTTATGGTGAAAAATGATTAAGTTGCTCTATTACTGATTCACCCCCCTGCCCCCCCC
>JZKD02S2218185.1:114249-127125 GCA_000966675.3 Picea glauca
GCATGTTCGTTGGTGAGCTACAACTTTTTCTCTCACTCCTTTGTTTCATTCAACTTTATAGTTGCATCATTTTACATGGCTTTCATGACATTGACTAGTTGTCATGTTGTCTTGTAGGTACTAACTTTTCACCATTCTTTAGTCTAGATTCATTTTAGATCATATTGTGACAAAACTCATACCATGAAATAACAAGTGGTTAATCAATGGTTATTCTTGCATGTTCGTTGGTGAGAATATCTGATCCATATGGATATCGGTGACCACCCACCTTTTCCAACTGGCTCAAAACGGTTTTCTGACAATTTTGGCAATTTACTATTTTTAGCAATTTTAACTTCTGGGGCCATTTTGAGGGCCTAAATGAAGGTTTTTCAGGATCAAGCTCCTCAATGATAGCTAAAGTCATGAATGAGCCCCAAAAATGAATATCCTCGATGATACCTTTCCAATGGGCTATCACATGCCTAAAACAGAGATCATATGCAAAAGTTACGACCCCGGGAAGTTGATGTACTAACTTACCCAAACAGGGCCCACATGACTTTTGGCGCTTCATATCCTAGGGTTAGGTTTTTGGATGTCTAGGGTTTTTGGCATTCCTTCTTATTGTAAAAATGCCTTCAGAGCCTCATTGTAACCTTCTTGTGAATGCGCACTATCGTTACATCTCTTCTCAGAGATAAGCTGTCACCATTCCAGCAAGCTTGTTTCCGCTGCATTTTACAGTTTCAACTTATTTCATTATTGAATAGAAAACAAATTTTACTATATCTATGTTATTTTGTGTTAAGAACCTGTTAATAATATGTATTCATTTCTTTCTACTCATAAAATCTAGATCAGTGGTATCAGAGTGGTCTACTCCTTGTCATCTTAATGCATGTCCCCAATGAGGCCGGAGTACAAAGAGTTGGGTCTCGAGCTTGTTTCTCTTGAGGAAAGAAGCTCTCGCACACCCAAGCGACCTCTCATGGTAGGAGAAAATAAATATGATGGGATAGGATATCCTTTCAAATTTTTTATTGAGCAATCCCTCACGCAACAGAGGAACGAGATGATGGATAGTTTCTCACAAATCCTTCGGTGGCTACCAATAGGCGATGCATCTTCTTCGAACGAAGGTGCCACCCCCTTCAAGGTACAAATAAAATTCAATATTCCTATATTTGAAGGTTAGATAGATGTAGATGCTATAGACAAGTGGTTGAATCTACTAGAAGGGTATTTTTATGTCCATAACTTTTCGAATAAAGAAAAGATTACTTTTTCTCTCCTCAAAGTCATTCCCCATGTCAAAGATTGGTGGGAAACTTTCTGTGAGAAAAAGGAAACAAAGGAAACCTCATTATTTTCAGTCACGACCACCTGGGAATCCTTTAGGGATGATATTAAGGAACAATACTACCATGTCGGAAGTTATGACAACCTATATACCAAATGGACCACACCGTGGCATGAAAGAGACCAAGCAGTGCCATATTTCACAAATATATTCCATACCTTGCGCACCAAGTTGGGTATCAAAGATTCAAAGTGACATATGGTGCTCAATTATCACGGTGCTCTGCATAGATACATCCATACCAAAATTGATTTTCTGGACATCTCATCCTAGGGCGCGGCCTACTGATATGCCGTCAAAATCGAGTAGAAGCTCAAACAAAAGACGCGATTATTTGGGCCTGGGAACCCCTCACAACAAAATCCAGGAAAGGGTGGCCCCAACTCATCAAACAAAGGATAGAGAAAATATGGACAGTATCAGGACAACCAGTCCAAGCCGCAAGCAAAGAAGGACACTAGAAAGACAAAGAAAGATATTGGGAAGTGGTGCGACTTCCATAAGATCCCTTGGCATAACACTGCTAACTGTCGCTCAAATAAGTTGCTGGTGGCTAAAGTGAAAACCTCTGAATCAGATGTATATTATGACTCTGAGCCAGAACCAGAAAGGGGAAGATGGATCATTGACATGGAACCCAGTGCCACCCTTGCTACCACCAAGCTCCAGCCTTGTGAACCAGACGAGCCAAAAGAAGGAGAGTGCCTCTTCCATTCACAGATGTGGGTAAAAGGCACCCCGCTGCACTTCATTGTTGATAGCGATTGCTAGAAGAACCTCATCTCAGCAGAGGTCATCAAGCAGTTGGACCTGCCAACAACATTGCACCCACAACCGTACACCATTGGATGGCTCCACCAAGGAAGCGATCTCTGCGTCAGCCAACAGTGCCGACTATCATACGACATCAAACCCTTCAAAGACGAGGTATTGTGTGATTTTTCTCCTCTCGAATTTTGTGATGTTCTTTTGGGCCAACCTTATTTATGAAAACGTCATGTTGTATATGAATCTAGGCCTCATAGTGTTATCATTACTTTGAACAGGAAATTGTACAGGATACCCGAGGCAGTCCCACCTAGTGCTATTTTCTTGATCTATGCTAAGCAATGCAGGAAGGTCATCTCTCAGACGGGGAAGTTTGTCTTCTTCGTGATTCGCTCTCAGAATAAGTGAAATATCACAACCACATCCAGGGTCTCTGCGGCCAACCTCTCCACATAGCAGAAGCAAGTAGATAAGGTCGTGGAAGAATAATTGGATATCTTCTCCTCGCCTACAGGGGTACCTTTGCACTGCCAGGTCAAGCACCCCATCGATCTTACCCCCGGTGCACCACTACCCAATGGGCTAGTCTATCATCACTCTTTGTTAGAGAATGAGGATATCAAGTGACATATCCAAGAAATGCTCCACAATGGGAACATCTGCCCTAGCTTGTCACCTTGCAGGAGCCCAATCGTGTTGGTACAGAAGAAAGATGGAACCTGGCAACTCTATAATGATTACCGGGCTCTGAATAAAATCACAGTCAGAAACTAGTACCCTATTCCATGAATCGATGACCTCCTTGATCAACTCACGAGGGCCAAATACTTCAGTAAGATTGATCTGAAGTCCGGCTACCACCAGGTCCCGATAGAATAGACAGATGTATGGAAGACTGCCTTCAAGTCAAAGGAAGGCCTTTTTGAATGGTTGTTCATGCCATTTGGTCTAACAAATGCTCCAGCCACTTTCAAGAGGATGATGGACAATATCTTGTGACCATTCTCCAATAATTTTGTAGTGATGTGTCTGGATGACATTCTAATTTACAGCAAGACTTGGGCTGAACACTTGCAGCATGTTCAGTAGGTTTTGCACACCCTGTGACAGCATAAGCTATAAGCCAACTTGAAAAAATGCTCCCTCGGCATGGACAGGGTCCATTACCTAGGCTACATCATTGATCAACATGGCATACATGTGGATCTAGCCAAGATCCAAGTCATCCATGACTGGCCAGCCCCAACAACACTCACTAAGCTTCGAAGCTTCTTGGGCCTTGCCAATTTCTACCACAGGTTCATGTTGGGTTTCTCCCATATTGCATGGACCCTCAGCCAAATAAACAGGGGTGGTGGTAAGGCGAAATTTGTGTGGGGCCGGTCCCAACAATAAGCGTTTGATGATTTGAAGAAACGCTTGTGCTCAGCCCCAGTACTTTCACTACCAGACCTGCAACATCCTTTTGAGATCGAGACATATGCTTTAGACTATGCTGTGGGCACTGTTCTCACTCAACACGGCCACCCCATGGCCTATCATAGTGAGACACTATCATATATTGTCCGTAAGTACCCTACTTACGACAAAGAAATGTACTCCATTGTGAAAGCATGCCGCCAGTGGAGACATTACATTCTTGGAAAAGAGACAGTCATCCACACTGATCATAAGCCACTACAATTCATGTAGACATAGGGAAAATTGTAGAATGACTGCCATCAAAAGTGGTCCACATACTTGCATAAATTCCACCTCAACATCAAGTATAAAATAGGAAGCACCAATTGCATTGCTGATTGTCTCAGTAGACTCCCAATCGTGGCACTCACCATGGTGCTAGACTCTTGCAGCCATGAGACATCTGGATGGCACCAACTCTATGAGACAGACCCTAACTTTGCCACCACCTGCCAGATGTTGGGTGAAAATGCAATTGTCGATAATTTCCATCTTCAAGATGGGTTGTTGTGTCATCTAGGCCATATCTTTGTTCCATCAAGTGAGTGAGCGAAGTTGATCTGGGAAGCCCACTATAGTGAGGTGGGAGGACACTTCGGCATTGAGAAGACAATGGCGATGCTACAAAAACATTTCTACTAGCCGAAACTTTGACAGGAGGTCAACAAGTATATTTGGTATTGCACTGCCTGTGCTATTGCCAAACCAACCACTAAGAAATAGGGCATGTACACCCCTCTTCCTACTCCTGACAGACCATGGGAATCCATCTCAATGGACTACATGTTAGGCCTCCTATCCACCAAGCAGGGAAATGACTGTGTTTTTGTGGTTGTTGATCGCTTTTCTAAGATGGCGATTCTGGTTGCCTGCAAGAAGAGCATCACAACAGAGGCCACTTCCAAGCTCTTCTTTGAACGAGTCTGGGTACATTTTGGAATCCCACAAACCATTGTCTCAAATCGGGATAGTTGATTTCTCATCACATTTTGGTCGAGCCTGGTCACTGCTGGACACCAAGCTCACCAAATCCATGGCCTTCCACCCCTAGACAAATGGCCAAACCGAGGTTGTAAATCGAATGATTGTGCATATCCTTTGCATGTATAATTCAAAGCACCCTCGCACATGGGATGAGAGCCTTTCCTATGTCCATCATAGCTACAACCGAGCCCTGCATAGCTCAACCGGCCACAACCCCTTTCAAGTGGGGTTGGGATTCCAACCACTAGGACCCATAGATGTTGCACTTCCCCTTGCTGTCACCTCAACCGACTCATATCCTGCTCCAAATAAAGCTAACAAAGCCACCCGGTTCATTGAGCGGATCTAGCACATCCACCAACAGGTTCAGGATATCCTACAGAAGTCCAATAACAAGTACAAACAACGCCATGATCAACATCGGGTGCCGCATAAGTTTTAGGTGGGTGACAAAGTTTGGTTGCACTTGCAAAAATAATTCCTTACAGGACCCCATTAGAAGCTTCACCCACTCCGTTATGGGCCATACACTATCACCAATGCCATGGGGGATAATGCTTTTGATCTCAACATTCCTCCTTTCCTTGGTCTGCACCCAGTGTTTAACGTGGATCTCCTTCACCCTTATTTCCCACCATTATTTGACACCTCAGAAGTAGCAGAACAACTAACACCAACAGAGCTCCCCTCGACTGCCTACAACAAGCATCCAATGATGATATTGTGGACAGATAAATCAAGGGCACTCAACAACAAAGGATCCAGCTTTATCGAGTTGTCAAAGTAGGGTAGCTCCTACACCAAGGCAAGTGGCTCACCTGGGGCCAAATTCAGCAGAAATTTCCTCATCTGATGGGGGAGCTCAACGCAATGGAGAAAATTTCTTCTTAAGGAGGGAATATTGATCCATATGGATATCAGTGGCCACCCACCTTTTCCAATTGGCTCAAAACAGTTTTCTGACAATTTTGGCAATTTACTATTTTTAGCAGTTTTAACTTTCGGGGCCATTTTGAGGACCTAAATGAAGGTTTTTCGGGATTGAGCTCCTCATTGATGTCTAAAGTCATGATTGATCCCCAAAAATTAATCTCCTCGATTATACCTTTCCAACAGGCTATCACGCGCCTAAAATGGAGATCAGATGCAAAAGTTACGACCCTGGGAAGTTGATGTACTAACTTACCCAAACGGGGCCCACATGACTTTTGGTGCTTCATCTCCTAGGGTTAGGTTTTTGGATGTATAGGGTTTTTTGCATTCCTACTTATTGTAAAAATGCCTTCAGAGCCTCATTGTAACCTTCTTCTTGTGAATGCATGCTACCGTCACATCTCTTCTCAAAGATAAGCTGCCACCATTCCAACAAGCTTGTTTCTACTGCATTTTACAGTTTCACCTTATTTCATTATTGAATAGAAAACCAGTTTTACTGTATCCTTGTTATTTTGTGTTAAGCACCTATTAATAATTTGTATTCATTTCATTCTTCTCATAAAATCCGAATCAATATCCTTTGTAATAGGGAAACCATCTACACACTAAGAATTTGCTTGTGTTAAAGGTGAAGTGTCAAAGCCTAAAGGTTGAAATCAAAAGGGATAACATTATTTAGATAGGGACAAGAAATATAACTTTATTTAGATAGGTACAAGAAATATACAGAAAAATATATCAATAGCTAACATTCACCCCCTATCAGGCCCAAGTAAATGAAAAGAAATAGAAACAAGGCCAGCTCTTTCCCCATCCACTAGATGCTAAGAATGTACTAAATAAACCAGAAGGACTAGGAAAGACATATTGATTATATCAGAGGACATCTAGATATCTCTACCAGGTCTATGGAAACTATATGGTAGCGATACAATATCTGTGATGTCATGGTGACTCCATCAGGGTTATGGACACTTGTAGGAAGAGGAGAAACACCCGAGGGATAATATATATGCACTCGATAAAAATAGTTTTATGTCCCCAACCTATATCATCCCCATGAATGAGATACCAACCTAGATTTTTGACGCAGTTTAAGGAAATAAATATGATCATCCTTCATCATCTTATTACAATAGATGATCTCTCTTAGACGACATGCAAGCATCACCAATGATCCCACCACAATGAAACCTTTCAATTACCTATTTCACATTTATTTCAGAATGATCCTAAAAGTAATAATACGACCCTATACATTTTATCCTCATAAGTTAAGGAAGAATAGAAGAGATTTTGGCTTCACCCAATGTGTCACCAATTGTTTTGCCAAAAAAACACCTTCCATTAATCTATTCTCTTCCCTTCAAAACACTATTACTCCAATAGAATAAATTGGCCTCCCTATTACTTTTTACTACTAGAAAACCTTCTAAAATATTGCATTTCAAATGTTAAAGTCCAAGATTCTCTTCTCACCCTCCATAAATGACCATTTTGAGAAATTTTTGAATATCACTATGGCTCGATTAAAAATTATTAAACATTGATTAGCATAACATTGATGTTAATTTATGTTAAACATTGATTAGAAAATCTTGTTAATTCACGCCAATACACAAAGTCAAACCAATCAAAATTGATTTTAAATGGAAATTATTTAAATTTAAATATATTTAAATATGTAATAAATAAATAAAAATGTTTTAATTAAAAGGGGGGGAAATGCTTTGTTTAAATAAGTTTAACGTATATGATGTGGTGGGGGGGGGCAACCCACACCCCCCCGCCCTTCCCATATCTAACTAACTTTACATATGCTTGAAACCCTTTTCATGCATGCACATGCCTTTTTAACTATTAAAACCATGGAGTTCAAACCATGATCTGCTCCTGCCATGTGTCGAAGGTAAATGTGTATATTGTTTCACCACTCATTAGAGGTAAATGTGTATTTGATTTTTCCACACATTGGAATTAAATAGGGAATTGGCTCCACTATGTATGAAGAAAATGGGATTTAAACTAGAGTAAGGAGGAAGCCAAACCTAATCTATAGTTCTTTACATAGACACAACATCGTGAAAAAAGAAGCCAACATCTATTTATAGGCTCTTTCAAGACTGACCTAACACTGAGAAAACTAAGCCTGGCTTATCAACACCAAAATGTGATCTAGCTGCCCACATAGGGACACAAATATGTGATTTAAACCCCAATGCAAGGCACGGAAGTCAAACACATGAATTTTATAAAGGAGATAACTTAAGGCTTAAGTAATCAAAAGGAGTAGTTATATACAATTGAATAAAATGTGGAATTTGAAGTGAAAGGGTATTGTAACCATGCACCCCCTCTCCTTATCAACTATTTTTTTTTTTTTTAAATAAATCTAATCTTGCATCATTTCAAACTTTTCTCTTTATGTATCGGAACATACCATATTGGATTTCATTCAACCCTCGATGCACATAAACATTTTCTTTATGTATTAGAGCATCTTCGAAATTGTAATATTTTTCTCAACTTCCCATACACCAATATGAGATTTACTTTAATCACCGATACATGGGTGCAAAATACTTGCTTCCCTCCAACACAGGGCATGTCGGTAGAGAATCCACTTTCACCCTCAAAACACCATGTGTTAGGTCTCCTCACATATATTTTTCCATTGAATAGTCAATCATATTTTGACCATAACGTTTGACTTTGATATATGTTTCGCACGTTCCTTATGTTTTAACACTTTAGAAATTTTTAAATAAAAATTCAATTTTGAAGTCTTTTAGTTTTTTATTTTTTCAAAATAAACTTTGAAAAACTTAGGAATATCATTTTTTTAGAATAAAGTATATTTCCATTATATCTTGACAGGGCACATCAAATACCGCCCATTAAAAAATTTAATAGTTATCTGGATCGACGACTCTCACAATTTCGGAGTTCCAGAATTGCATAAGGTTTAAGAAAAGAGAAGTACGAAGTTCACTTAAGGACTTCACAATTATGGAGTTCAATATAAAAGTGTTTAAATCTCTAAAAAACCCCGAAGTCACAAAGCTCTGGAGTCCCAGGGACATGTTCCCACGAAAATATTTTAAAATAGATCTACTGATGAGTCATAGGCCACATGTCAATCTTTACTTGTGCTGACACGTGGCACTCTTTTTGGGCACCTTGGTCACATCATTCACACGATTTTTTTTATGACACATATTACTCACTTTTTATGACACGTCATCAAAAGTGATGTCATGACTGCCACATCACTCCGGGAGATTGTCCTTCAGGAGTTCAATTAAGAACAAATTCAAAGAAGCGTCGGAACGTCAGAGTGTCAAAGCACCCGAATGATCGTGATAATAAATCACTAAATATTAATGGGCTAAACATGTTTAATTAGGTGTGATTAATGGTAAGTAATCACTCCATGAATTCAGACTTCGGGAAAACTCTACTCACCATAAATACAAACTCATGAACCCCTGGAGCTCCAAAGTTCTAGAATATCGAAGTACTTAAAATTAAAAAGTGACCTTAAGTTGTGATGAATTAAAACGAAATAATAAATAAGGGTTCATTAATTGCTCCGTGAATTTGACCTTCGGGAGATATCCATTATTTTGCATTCAAAACTCCCGAATTTCAAACTACCGAAGCACTTTATCTTAATTATGATCATTGAAAATATGTCCAACTGGCTAGGGTAAAAGATTGGGAAAAGTTTTGTGACCGTTAGGTAATAAATTTGACATATTTTACTATGATTACTCTGTCAATAGATTAATGAGAGGATAACTAGTCATTAATATTTCTGTAAATAAAGATATTTCAAACTTCAAAGCATTTTTCCATTAGCATCCAAAACCTTCACATTCAACAATTTGAGCTCATAGGTTTTGCTTCTCATAGGAGGGTTAACATCAACATTCAGAATTCATGGCATCGCGTAAAGAAGGAAGGAATAAAGAATCATTTACTGAGGAATCAAATCCAAATGCAAACATACTTTCATATACAACCATTTGATTGACAAACGTTGTTAAATCTTGGAAGTAGGTTTATGGCATTTTAGAGAAAAAAAAAATTATTTGTTATAATGATTTAGCTGAAGAAGGGAATGAGTCATTTTTAGGTAAGCTAAGTTAGGTGGTTAAGTTAGAACTTCACAGAGTTTCAACTCAGTTGAAACTAATGTCATATACCGATATGATAAGCTAGGCCTTAGGGAATGTGGATATCCCAATGAGAACCATCTACAGTCACTAGAAGACCATTGTCAGCTCCTTTCGACCCGAGGACATACAAGTAATGTACAAATTAACCCCTAACCCCAAATATAATTACAATTCAACATTTATAATGAAGTTTGAGGATGAGGAATGCACAAAATATGGAAGAATTGTTCGTGATATAGTAAAATCTTGGTGGGGGAATCAAAATAAGTTCAAAATTGATATCCAAGGTATATATTCTATAGCCTCTTGTGATTCCCATATTTTTTACATTGCCATGATGCTCTCTAGAATGTTTGGAAAGAAAAATCCTATGCACTTTACCATAGAATGGGTTCTCATAATCCATGAATTTGTCGAGGGATATACTTTTGATTGGGAAAACTGTTGTCAGATAACTTAGCCAAGCAAATTGGGGATTATAAAACTCATAAATATAAAGGAGAACATGTTTCTTTCTATATGTCTGCATATATTATGGATGCAATTTGTTTCAAGACCCCATTTCCTCTTCTGAATTGGAGCTAGACTCTGATTGTCACCGAGCCCATACATTTTTATCATTCAAAGTTATGGGAGGAAAATTCAAAGGATTTTTTTTTATGAAATTTGTCATAACGTGTTTATTCCAATTCATGAAGTTATCTATGGTCAACCTCCCCCCTAGAATTTCAAAACAAATCATTGGAAATTTAGGTGCCATTGCAGATTGGTGTATTGAGGAAATCTTCTCTTACATCAGAGTGTTCAGTTGCTTTACATATCCTCATGATCTTCCCATATTCTTACCAGGTAGACTTGTTTGTAGAGAAGTAGCATATCATACAGTTTCAGGAGGAATTACCAAAGAGTTGAGGGCAACACAAAAAAGGGTTTGGCCAACCTTTCCCATACGGGTTGGCATATTTTCATTATCTGACTTTGGACACGCTAAGGTGGAGGCTTCGGCCTTATAATATATTAAATTGGTTGATATTGAATACAAAAGGCATGATCCACATAGGGTGGTTGAAAATCATTTATCTCAATTCAATATGAAAAGATACATCCATGAAGGTTCACCCTATGATGAAGTTTCCAGAGGAGTTAGATCCTATGATGAAGTTGTATCCATATTTCAAAATCTTCCTCAATATCAATAATTAGGCTTCCTCGGCTTTCAAAAGCACAGAAGGAACAATCTACCCAAAATCTTGTAGGAAGATCAAAGACTTAATCCAACTTCACAGGTGGTAGAATCAACAGAGCTCAAGCAACATAACTTGCCCGAATACAATGCGAGGGAAGTGGAAAATAATTCAAATGCATTGTCCAAAGATGAAAAAATCACAATAATATCCATACCAGGTAAAGGAGAGCACGAATTATTAACATCATTTGAATATTTTATGAAGCATGGACATAATTTTCCTCTATCAATATCAAACAACGAAACTCCAGTGAATCATACTACAAATCAAAGAGAATCTACTGCACTTATTACTCCTATCCCATCTTTGACTCCCCTAGCAACAGGTTTTGATTTACCTTGTTCAAAGGTTATTAATATAGATGACCTGAAACCTATTGAACCTGAAGATATTCCTTCATCAAATTTATTTTTCAACAAGAAAAGGAAGACTATCATACAAAGGGAATCTCGACAAAAGGAGGGAGGAACTACCAAAAAGCATAAAATGATATATGATGGACAAGGATAGAGTGACCATGAATTCACAAAAGAAGTTGCACATTCATTCGGAGCCTATGCAGCTGCCAATGAGTGGTCAATGGATAATCTCATAAAACAGTTAACCAAAAGAATATTTTTATTGAAAATTGCATAATGATATGCAATAGATGGAAGTGACTTCCAAAGATAAAATCAATTTTGATATGGATCAAATCAGACAGGGTTTTGAACAATAGATTAAGAATATAGAAGATAAATTGGAATTAAGTGTTCAAAATCAACACTTGAGTAATAACATGCTTTCCCAGCGAGATATGTTAATAGATAAATTGCAGACTCGAATAAACTCATTCGAGAGCACATGAATGGACATTTCTACATTCACAAAACAAGCATCAGAGGTAAATAAAAAGATGAAAATTGTCCAACAAGATCCGTATGAAAATATGGATATTATTCAAAGACATTATCAAGTAATCAATAATTATTTGAAGAATATTTATGAAAAGGAGAGGGAATCCTTTACGGCTAGATACAAATTCCAAGAATTCATAGTATGGAGGAAAAATCTCAATGTACCTGGAATTGCTTCTTTTTCATAGTTTGAGCAAATAAAGGGAGAAATGGATTTAAAGGTCTAGGAAAATAATCTTGAAGAAAGTAAAAGGCTAGCCAGAGAGGCAAAAGATGCTTGTCTTAATTCTCTTTCAACTGTATATCTTGAAATGGCAGAGATTGACGTCAGTGGTATTCATGATACACTTGGAAAAATTGAGATCGAAAAGAGAAAAGAAAGTCTAAAGAAAAATAGAGAAAATGTAAAAAATAATATACTACAGGTAAATCATGTTGATATACGAATGGTAATGATCTTCTGGTGAAACCAATTTTACAACATCAAATCACAAAACAGGCAGTTGTTAAAATTCAAGAAAAGTTACCATTGGTGCATAAAAAGGATTTTTCAATTGAATTAAATGAAAATGTCGAACCTTCCAAGTTTTTTATTTTCTTTATTGGACCTACATGCACAATTCAAGGATCAGAAAAAGAAAAGTACATACACAAGTAAATAAAGGGCGAATGAATTGCCAACAAACAAAATAAATCTCAACAGATCCAACAATATCTTCATTGTATCTTTTAGTTTTGATTGTATTCTATTTTGAGAACAAAGAATGTGGAATGACTAACTACTTTGGGTTAGACATTTTTTTATAAATAAACAAATCAAAGATCTATTCCTATATTCTTCTGGCTGAATGTAAAAGAGAACCTTCTTTATGCCAATTTGAAAGAGAAGATAAAGATTCTACGTTTCATTTCATTGAGTTATGATCTTTCTATGTATTTTCATTGTTAAGCCCTAATATTGGCTCATTACCCCTTAATTGGGGCATATTAGATTAGTAATGTTATTTTATTTATGTCGGCTTTAGGCCATTAGTTGTAATTTGGATTAGTAATGTTAT
>JZKD02S2218185.1:143269-188197 GCA_000966675.3 Picea glauca
AATTAAAATAACATTACTAATCTAAATTACAACTAATGGCCTAGAGCCAACATAAATAAAATAGCATTACTAATCTAATATGCCCCAATTAAGGGGTAATGAGCCAATATTAGGGATTAACAAATTAACTCATGAGAGAATGGGTTTTCAACATAGATTTAGTATCCTAAGTCAATCAAACTCTATATACTAACTAAGAGAAGAGTCCTAATCAAAATCCAATTGTAAATTAGTTAGGAGACACAATAAAAGATAAATTAGGGAACTAAGGGACAACTAGGATAAAATCCAGGAACTAATTGAGGAGTCTGATGGAAAATGCATAATTATTTAAATTAAAAAGAATTAAACATGTGCAACTTGGGAAAAGTGTGACATGTGTTGAGGGTGAATAATATTTAAATTAATTATTAACAATTAACTAATTATGCATGAGATGACAAGTGTCAAGGTGAATTTTCTTATAAAAAGATGGCGAGGAAGAAGGAGATTACCCTATTGCTAGATGAATGAAATGTTGTTAAAATTTCTATTGACTAAGTTTACTTGTGTGAGATGGGCTGCAAGATTATGAAGAGGTGGAAGCCTCTCCTTGTGAGGACAAGCTTGATCTAGTTTTGAATCTGGATCTAAGTTTTCTGTGTGTGATGCCTTTATGGCTCAAGGGTCTAAGGGGGAAGAATATTATCCTTAGCATTATTTGGGATGTAACATCCCCGACCATCCATGTCGGGCCATGCTACTCTTAAGAACTCTTTTGATCTCTCTACGGAACATACTGTAGCATACCCAACATCTAACTGAGCTATGCCACACAAAATTTTCAAACTGCATGCAATTAAAACATATACACACAGAACTCTTGCGAAACTATATATATAAAATGTAAACATACCAATACATTCTGTAAATGCGCAGATTCATACCTAAATAACAGTAAACATATACATGCAGCATATACATGCATTACCCATAACTATAAAGAAAGTTATAACCTCTCATAGGATAAACCCACAAAAATAAACACGTAAATAATAATGCAACATGTAAATTTATCACACAATTGACACTTATCTTGGTAAGAATATCATCAAATGCGTGTAGACCTTCCACAAACCTCCCAACCTTAGATCACACTACTCATCACACTTAGCAGTTGGTCAGCCCCGAGCTGGGACTAAACTCCACCTAGGTAAAGGGATTCCTAACCAGGCTAATGGTTCATAGATAATAGGGAAGACTCTATCATAGGTGTCCACTCAAACTAACAACCTACAATCCCTCATTCCCCACATGCATGTCCCACCCCAAGAAGTGTGCCATTTCTCTGCTCAATAGTCCTTCGACTACCCCACTTCATTTCCAGGCTTCAACAATAGGCCAAACATGAAGTCTTAGAGCCCTGTAGCTACAGTTCAACACTTTCAGGAAATCAATTCCCAACAATTCTCTCACCCAGAGAGGAATTGCTCATGGGCCTGACAACTTGCCTCTCCAATATCCTGCGGGCCTGACAACCCATTTCTCTAGTCCAATTCCCAAGCTAACCAACTATGCAAACAAGTATGGCTCTAGATACAGGTTTAGGTACAGTGACATGAATCTACGAAAGATTGCTCAATGAGTGTGTGAATGTTCATGGATGATTGACTGGATGAATGAATGATGGGAGGAATGATGGAAAATAATGATCCAAAATGAACTAAGTCCAAACAATATGTATGCATACCCCCAACTTGACACTTGTCATGTTGGGAGTTACTTTGGCCCAGTTGTCCCCAACTTTAGAAATTAGGATAAAATAATTATCCATACTTTATGATTTAAGAAATATTAATATAATATTCCTTTTTGGATTAATCTCCCTAGCTTATCCCTTTTTCTTAACTTTTATCCCCCACCCTTTCCCTAACTAGTGAAGTTTAGTCCCCCATACTTTTTTATCGTGGTTGGTCTGCACACAACGATGCATTTTATATTAATGTTGAGACATATATAAAAGTAGATGCACTGACCTTTAACATCTAGGCTCTTCGGCCTAATAATCACAAAACTAGCTCACCAACCTATAAAACACAACATATACACAAAGGCTCCCTGGCCTCAAAATCGTGCGCACTTAAGTTGTTGTGCATGGTATCCTGAAATGTGCACACTTCCTCATTTTACTGTGCACTACATGCACGCACTATACTAAGAAAGGTGCATACACAAATGATATCAAACAACTCACCAGCTTAAATACATTTGCATTTACATTTACAATTGGATTCGACTTAGGGATATTACATGGGAGGTACTGATGAAGTATTGGATTGGAAAGCGAAAGAAAAGGGCGTTGCACAAGCTTGTTCCAGAGTGAAGATCATTTCCGCCTATCAACACTCATTGGTCACATTATTTAAGTGTAAAATTATTTGTGATTTTTAGAAACCTTGGATGTATATTTTTTAAGGGAAGAATATTGATAAGTGGCATATAATTCCTGAAAATTATTAACGAACTTTTTACATAGATCAATTCGTGGAATCGAATAATTATCTTGTAAACTACTTATATTGTTTTACCAAAATTGTGCACAGATCGAATGGTGGAAACGAATTATATCCGTGTAACTACATGTATTATTTTAATAGTATTTGTGCAAAGATGAGATGGTGAAATCGACGATTATCCGTATAAATTACTAGCATTTATTTTTACAAAACATTCATGCATAAATCGAAGGGGTAAATCAAGATGTTATTCTGGTAACGATCGTATGGTTATTAAGTGTATGGATCAAAGATTTGATTGGAACCATTTTTTTTTATAAACAATTATATAATTAGTAATGTAAAATTCTTGTAACCACGAATTGATCTCACAATATCTCCTCCCACGAATTGATCTCACAATTATTATTATATATGTGTTGGAGTCATTGTTACCTTCCTTTATGTAATTTGTTTTCCTCCTATCTCCTTCGATTTTGGTAGACCTTGAGACACAAGAACGATAATTCCATCGTTAAACAAATAACCTAAAACCTAGAATTGCGTAAACTTTTAAAACGACAGCTATATCTTAGATAACTTTCAGTTATGCAATTCTCTGGTGAAGAGTAGAAGAACGAGTTCTTATTCTTATCCTTTAATGACCCACTTCATAGTTGTTGAGGAAGCCTTTTTTTTATTTGATACTTCGATTTTTGAGGAACAAATAATTATCAATTCTATGTTTTAATTATATTAACAAAAACTCATTATTTTATGCAATGTTCAAGTTTAGGAAATAAATTTTCAAATTAAAAATATTGATCTGTTAACGTAGAAAAATTTTAGATTGTCTCTTCCTTATCTGTCGAGGAGTTGGATACTTTTATTTTAGCTAAAAGTTGACAATTGAGGATCTATTCTTTATGGAATAGTTTTATGAATTTGTGGATATAGGACTGTAAATGATTGCTTAAATGCTAGACTTGTTGATGAAAAGGAATGGATGTCCTTATAACAACATTTTCGAATCTTGCTACACTAAGGTAAGATAGGAAGGATTATCACCCTGTGTTTATATCCTTTACAAAAATATCAATTTATCTTCAAGCTATATGTACTTGGGCCTAATGTTGTTTTATGTGTTTGTTGTTTTTTCAAGGAAAAAGAAAAAAATTCTTATAACAGAAAAATTTATATCAGAATAAAGAAAATGATCAAAAGACAAATATGAAATAATCATTACACATCAAGTCAAACGTGAGATCAAAACCAACAATGATTTTATTAATTCAATTTTAAATTACATAAAAAATTATTCTCTTCATACCCTTGTGAGGGTAAGGACCAAAGTAAGAGTTAGAAGTCAAAGGTGGAATGTTACATCACACAAAGACTTTTGGTGTCTTCTAACTAAAGACCAATACTGATGAATCTGGATCAACAAGCCACAAAATGCCATTGTCTTGACTCTGCAAAACAATTTTAATCAAGAACCAAAACTAATTTAAAATTCGATTAAGAATAAACAAACTATCAAAACACGTGATTGACCTTTGGAAGTATGTCAATAATCTATGCTTCTCAATCCTTCTTATTTCCACCTTTAGTAAAACCCTGCTATCAACAAGAAGATTTATCTTTCAATTTATTCATAAGTGAATGGAAAATGAATGTAATCTCACTTTAGAGCAAGATAAAACCTTACTAGAGTTATGCCTCTCTATTATCTTTTGGTTTGTCCCTCCATAAGTTCTTATTTTATTCATCAAAGGTAGTTTKTATTACTTCAACTACCTTTAGTTAGATATTTACCTAAATTTAGTTAAGTGGAAAAAATAATAAATAATTATATTAAGGGTTTTTAAATAAATAATAACTAATAGGTGGGGACCCCTAAATGACTTGATTGTTTAATTTTCAAAATATCCCCTTGTACCTCCACATTTTCAATATGCATACCACCCATAAAGTAAATCCATATGCATCAACCCAAGATAAATAATAATAAAATAAAACGCTTGTGACTACCATAAATATTTCAACCATGCCAAAAAATATATATGGTGTCCATTGTTAGAAAAACTAAAATCCAAGTCAATCTCAATAAACTGTTGATGTTTGGACAACATTGGGAAGACATTATCTAAAGATAATAATTAATAATATAATTATGATCGATTATTATATATATTATATAATAAGTAAATGATAATAACAAATAGTTATTGATTATTCAAGGGACGCATCCTTTCATGGATAGCCACCTTATGTTCCCTATATATATGGAACACTCATCATTGTAATAAAATATCGATTATATCTTATATGATGTAAAACCAACATGGTATCATAGCAGGACTGGGCTAACTCCCTCATGGGAGGCCCAGGGAAAAGAAAAACCAACACTGCCAACAATGATCCAGAGCAGGAACAAGAGCAAATTGGTTAAGGAAAACTCTATGCACCTCCATATAAAGAGTTGGGTGATGGAACCAGAAAAACCTAATTGTCCTCCCTAGATGTTTTTGACAGAAGCACACATTGGAAGAAAAATTCTATCTCACCTGGTAAATTGTATTCTCCGGAGATTTTAGTTCATGTCGACACTCAAAAGAAAAAACAAAAAAAAAGGAGAAGATGGAGAGGAGGAAAATGGTAGTGGACAGGGAAAATTGTACTCTCCTGAACATGCCCTTCATTTGTAAATGAATGACAAAGGGTCAAAGAACAAAGGTGAGCACACATAGCTGTGGAATAAGGGGAAATTCATGTTGGAAGCTTCAAGGGGAGTTGCTGCAGATATATAGAGGAGTTTGTCCCAAGTGAAAGACCGATTCGTGGATAAACTGGCGGTTGTTCCTGTTCTAGTAGAAGCTTTGGATAATGCACGCCGGTCATTGGAATCAATTATTAAGGATGTAATTCAAGCTACCCAGAGATTAACCAAGGAAGTCGTGCACAAAATTAAAGGTTGGCTTTCCAATAAGAAGTCTGTGGGATTCATGGCTAGCTAGGGAATGAATCTTAGGGAAGAAAAGTACACCATTGCTTCCTTTTCTTGTCTTGAGTAGATTGGGCAACCCTATGAGATGAGCACCAGTTTATTGAACATGTGGAACATGCTACTTGAAGCTGCCAGAAGTGAGTAGAAATTACCTGCGCAATGCTTTGAAGAAGTTGGAGGAGTTTCGTGGAAGTTGTAGAATCAAGTCCGGAAGTGGGCTAGTCGAGCAACAAAAGGGATGGATCCACCAGGATATTGAATCTGATGCTAGTACGCTTTCTCTCGCCCATAGAAAATCCCCTCGCGAAGAAGCCTCCAACTAGGGTATGTCAACATCTGATTGCCAATTATCCATCAATTCATGTTAAGTGCATCATAGAAATCGATCATATGTAATTTTGATGAAGAAATCCCATGGAGAAAAGGGGGTATTGTACTTGGAAAGAAAAGAGTGCCACCAGATTCAAGGTGTCATGAGATTGCATTGACATGAAACTAGAAGAATAAGACTCTACATAAAGTGTAGATGAGCCTCCGCTACGACATTGTTGGTGTTGTGCCTATAGGCGGAGATCGAAGAAGAACTTGTTTTTGTGCATATTTGTTTTCCTGCAAATTGATATAGAACCAATGGATGGTCTTTTTCTAGTGTGGGACAATGATGCAATATTCTAAGCAGTCAAGACTTGAATATGACAACAATGGTTGTAGTAGGCATTGGATATCAAGGGTCATTATCCTTGATATGAGAACCCTTATTTCCCTGTCTCCAGAAGGGGGACCTGGTTAATGGACAGTGAGATCACATGGAACATGATCTATTTTGATGTCAAGACTCAAGGGGAATCATCTATCTCTTGCAAAGAATTAAACATGGAGGACATGACCTTCCAAACATGATGTCATTGAGTGACATCACCAGAAATGATGCTCAGAGATAGGTAGTCTTTAGGAGCAATGTACCTCCTCATGCCAAATAGAAGAGACATTTTCAGTAACCATGAATGAAAGCTATGGTGATGGACCCTGTGATGGAGGAAGATAAAATATGAAACTCAGAGAGAGAAGTTATAGCAATCTTTGTACATGATTTGAGCCATGAGATTTTGAGGGAGCAGGCATGGAAGTAGTTTCATTGTATGTAGAGGCACTCTGAGAGAGGAACACAGTACTACATACTGAGGGAGCAAAGATTGAGTTACCTATAGAGGAGGAAGAGCTACCTTCAGTGTTAGAGGGAGTAGAGACAAAGGAGGAGTCACCTCCAGCTCCAGAGGGAGAAATTATTGAGACACTCTCAATTCCAGATAGGGCAGTTGCAAAGGAAGCAATTGTAGAGAGAGAGTGGAGGATCCAGCTCCACATAGAGCAGCCCCATAGGAGGACAGTTGCTGACAGAGTAGAGAAGATACTCTCAGTCTCAGTGTTTAGCAGTTATAGAGTCCTAGAGGGAAAGTCTGTAGAGACTCCCAAGTGGATCTATAAGATCAAACACACAACTAATGAGAGTATCAAGAAGCACAAAGAGATATTTGTTGCCAGAGGATTCTCTGAGGTGGAGGGAATATATTATGAGGAGACATTTTCTCATGTTCCTCGATACACTTCTATCTAGATGATTATTTCCCTTGCAACATCCATGGGTTGGAAACTACATCAGATGGATGTGAAGACAACCTTTCTCAATAGAGAGATTGAGGAAGAAGTATACATCGAGCAACCAGTTGGTTTCATGATACATGAGAAGGAGTCTCATGTGTGCAGGTTGAAAATGGCCTTGTATGGAATCAAGCAACCACCTCGAGCTTGGTATGCAAGGATTGATGGAAACCTGATGATTTTTGGGCTTCAACAAAAGTGTTGTCAATTCTAGCCTGTACTACAAGACTGTTAATGGCGATTCCTTGATTTTGGTCCTCTACATTGATGATTTATTCCTCATCAGTACAGAGAGACTTATTATTGAATGCAAGTATGCGTTGGCCTATGAGTTCAAGATGAAGGAACTTGGTATGATTCACTACTTCTTGGGACTAGAGGTGTGGAAAAGAATTGATGAGGTCTTCCTGAGTCAGGGGAAGTACACAGTTGATAAATTGAAGAAGTTTGAGTTATTGAACTTGAAACTCATGACTACACCTATGGTGACGAATATGAAGAAACTGTGTGTGTCTTCTTCCAATTCTGATGAGATTGATCTGACCTCGTATAGACACCTGATTGGATCATTGATGTATCATGTTAACACCAGACCAGATATTTTCTATGCAATGAGTGCACTTAGCCAATTTATGAGCCAATCGAGATAGACACACTAGATTTTTGTGAAGTATGTGTTGAGATACTTGCAAGGGTCAGTTCAACATGGTCTAAGATATACTTCCAATATTGATATAATACGACAGGAATATATTGAATCTGATTGGGTAGGGAGCGCAGTGGACAGAAATAACACCTTCAAGTGTTGCTTCACTTTGGGATCTTCCATGGTTTTCTGGTGTAGCAGGAAACAAACTTTTGTGGCGTTGAGAACAACCGAAGCAGAGTACATTGCATTAAGTATGACAGTCCATGAAGTAGTCTGGCTTCACAAGCTCCTTACAGATCTATCTGAACATGTGTTGTATTCCACCATTATTCATTATGGTAACCAAAGTTGTGTGAAGATCTCTAATAATATGGTGTTTCATGACAAATCGAACCACATTGAGATCAAGTACCATTACATCTAAGACAAGGTGTAGAGGAAGGAAGTATTAGTGTGGTACCTTCCTACAGATGAGCAAGTTGTTGATGTTCTTACCAAACCAAGACGAAGTCCAAGTACTTCCATGACAGACTTAGTGTGGCAGAGAATGCCTCCCTCGTTGAGAGGGAGTGTTGATGTTTGCAGCTTCCTAGGACATTCTCCATATCGTACTACTCTATGATTGAGTTGAGTTGATATGTGATGACACTTATCCGAGAAGGGATAAGTGGGGCACTTATCCGAGAAGGGATAAGTGTGGTTGGGCTTATAACCCAATGTCCCATGTGGAGAGCACATGAGGACATGTCAAGGGAGTTGGCCCTTGACGTCATACACTATGGGAGTTGACCGTAGTGTTTCTAGAGGGTGTAGCCTCTAGAAGTCCACATGGAGTGCCATGTGTGACAAAATTTCTCCATATCGTACTCCTTTATGAATTGAGTTGAGTTGATCTGTGAGGACACTTATCCGAGAAGGGATAAGTGTGGTTTGGATTATAACCCAACGCCCCTTGTGGAGAGCACATTAGGACACGTCCCATGATGGCTCTAGTTTTTCTAGAGGGCGTAGCCTCTAGAAGTCCACATTTAGTGCCATGTGTGACAAAATTTCTCCAGATCGTACTCCTCTGTGAATTGAGTTGAGTTGATCTGTGAGGACACTTATCTGAGAAGTGATAAGTGGAACAGTTATTCAAAAAGGAATAAGTGCATTTGGGCTTATAGCCCATCATCCCATGTTCATAGAACATGAGGACATGTCAAGGGAGTTGACCCTTGATGTCTCACACTATGGGGAGTTGACCCTAAGTGTTCCTAGAAGAGTAGCCTCTAGAAGTCCACATGGGAGTGCCATGTGTGAAAAATATTTTACTACTATGGTGGTTTTGTACCACTTGCAGAGACTGCATGTCTCTGGATAGTAGTTGTGTACTACTATGGAAAGATACCTCCCTAGCTAAGAGGGAGCGTTGATGTTTCAACATTGGGCATAACTTCTCCTACATTGTGCTATAGACCAAGGGAGATAGGATACATTTATCACAAAGGTGCACTTGTGATAAATGGGCCCAAACATAGTCCTTCCTTGATCATGACAAGGAATAATATGGACTCGAGGTGCTTGAAGTGATTTCCATGTGTCAGTTAGCATCAAGTCGATATTCACTCATAGGTGTGTGCCTATGGTGAAAGATCTTGGTATAGTATTTGTCCTAGTCATAGTGATTTGAAAAGGAATGATAAAGACTCAAGATGATATATGTTATTATGTGCGGACCCAGAGTGAGCCTGAATTAATTGGCTCAGAGGGAGAGTCGCAGAAGGATTTTCTCCTTGGTTGAAGTGGGAGAGAGATGTCTCCCAAGACTGACAGACAAGTTTCACAAGTCTAGGGTGAAGTTTGTATACTTCAAAGACAAGAGTGGAATATTGCATAATGTCTCCCTCATTGAGAGGGAGTGTTGATGTTTGGACAACATCGGGAAGACATTCTCTAAAGATAATAATTAATAATATAATTATTATTGATTATTATATATATTATATAATAAGTAAATGATAATAACAAATAATTATTGATTATTAAAGGGACACATCCTTTCATGGATAGCCACCTTATGTTCCCTATATATATGGAACACTCATCATTGTAATAAAATATCGATTATATCTTATGTGATGTAAAACCAACATAAACTACCATATAAAGTCATCAGAACATAAAATTAAAAATCATATTTTTTGTGGGAGGTTGTCCTCCTCTATCCACTGTCCTGAGATGAAGTTATCTTGTTTGTTTGTGAATATGCCTTGATACATTTCCTGTATTCATTCAATTATGCTTCATGATGCATATCACCAAAGGTGATATTCCTAGGCTTACGCTTTTGAGGAATTTAATGTGAGGTGATCGAATGAGAAGATGAATCAGAACTAGTTGACATGGTAACTTGCTTACCTTTTCTAGGTTCAAGTTCTTGAGATAAGACTTTGTTTTTATTGAGTTGTTGAGATGAAAGTATATGTGAATCCATGTAAACAATGGTTTGAAATGGTTTTTTAGGAGGAGAGGGAGGTAGTGGCAAAGATACAGTGGACCATCGATGGTGATGTGGTTGGGGGTCATGAATTATTTCATTCCAACCATCATTGATTAGAACCTCTGGTTGTAAGGATAAATGTGGTTCAATAGGTATGCAAGTGATGTTGGGATGAGGTTGCAATGGATGTCTGAAAAGTGGTGGAGGAGGATTAAAATATCCTTGTCCTAGAAGGTTGATAATACCAGTTTGGAGGAGTTGATTAAATTCCTCGAAATCAAAATCAAAATGAACTGAGAATCTAAGTCTCTTGTTTATGCCCCTAGGTTATCCATCTTTCTTCCCTCTATTCCAATTTCCTATGTTTCCTATGTTTTCTTTTTTGCTTCTCCAAATGAAAAATATCATCTATTAAGAATGAGGACTAGATCATTATGAATACAATGGCAATTAAAACATAAAATACATTATGTATTTAACATAATTTGTAGAAGTGGCTCTGACTTTATCAATAATCAAGCACGTAGTCAACTAGGGATAAAAGGGAAGAGTAACTAAAAAATAAACTTGTATCTCTTCTTTGAAACATTTCTAGATCTCACAACCTCATACAACTGACATTTATTCAAGAACATGAGATTTATAATGAAATGGGTAAAATGATGGGTTTCTAATGGATGGAAAATGAAAATAAATGATAAGGAAGAGAGGTACATGTTCATAATAAAACATATCAGTCATAAAACTTCAACCAATATATCAATTAATACCCAATGTCTATCAATAATCTTATCATACATGCCATGTCAAGCATCATCCACATTGACTGCTAGCATATTCATTATATTTCCTTCAAAAATAAATCCTTGCATTTTCTTATGTATCAAGGGGAAAGAATGTGAGATTTAAATGAAACATGATATTGGAAATTCATGAGCCATTTATGTAAAATGGAAACTTATGAAGGGGATTAAAACTGAAAACAATAATAATCAACCATTTCCAAAACTTATGATCTTTGTTTTAATATCCATTATCTTTTTTCATCCTAGACCTATCTTCGAAAGTTGAACATATACTTATGAACATAGTACATGGTTTAATATTAAGCTTATAAAGAGTCAAACATTAGATAATGTTTTCCTTTCAATTCTTCTCTTAATGATAGTTGTAACAATACAAATATATTCAACTTGTCAAATTGTTTATATCAAACTACTAGCAACCTTCCTTTTTATAGAAAATGATTTTTCATTTCATACAACAAGGGGAGGAAAGATGAAGTAAAATGATATATGTTTATTGGGAATTTAGGAATGATGTATGAAAAATGAAGTAATGAGGGTTTTGATCCTATATGTAAAATAGAAAACATCTTCTAATTCCAAAATGACTCAGCCATATTTTATTCCAATCCATATCTGCATGCCCATAATCAAATGACCAAACTATGTTTGATATTTTTCTTTTATAACTTGAAACGAACACGTAGCACAAAATTTTCCCTATCATGTCTTTTACACTCATCAACTAAGCTAGAAGTAAAAGATTAAAACGAATCTAACATTCCTTTATGAAAAATTGATTCTAATGTTCAAAACCAATTAAGAACCAATATCGTATAATTGACCAGGTTATTTACATGTTAGGGTTTTCTAACACACATGTCAAAACCCTATCCTCTTCAACTATTTTTCTAAATCAAAACCTGGAACATGAGCTTTATAATCTTTACATTGTTGGATATGTGTTATATTCTTTTCATGACTAGAAAAAAACAAGTGGGAGAATGTTGGATATGTGTTATATTCTTTGCATGACTAGAAATATTTTACTAGGTTTTTGTGTCCATTTTTGGGCAGTCCTTGATTTTTGTGTCCATTTATGGGTGGTTTTTCGGCACATGGTTTTTTTCCGATGATTTTCTATTTCCAGTTAAGGAATTAGGGTTGTTGACTAATCCATGCCATTGGATTAGGGTTTTGGATGTCACTGGTTCCTATATCTATATTGTATTGTAAACAATGTATGTAGTGGATGTAGACCGGGCTAGAGATCTGGATCGTAAAATATCTACAAGCGAGTATGTGTTTAACCTATTTGGAGGAGCAATCAGTTGGATGAGAAAAAGACAACGTATAGTGGAACTTTCAACTACAGAAGTTGAATACATGGAAACCACTCATGCAAGCAAGGAAGTAGTATGGTTACAAAGATTGTGTTCATGTATTGGGTTGGTACAACAAGCTTTCAGGATACAGTGTGACAGTCAGAGTGAAATTTTATGGAAAAGAACCCAACTTATGATTCAAATCCAAAGCATGTTTATGTTCAATATCACTTTGTGAGAGACATGGTTGAATAAAATAAGGTGTTGTTGATAAAGGTGGATACTTTGAAGAATGTTTGTAACATCCTGCTCCACTGAGCACACTTTTATTGACATATTCTTTGAGGACACTTGGGTGCAAGTGATTTGGTTATGGTACATTATGATTTTGTTTCGATTATGGGTTATATATGATGATATGTTTTCAATTATTGTTATTTTTATGTATATGTATTGACATATGCTATTGACGAGTTTCATGAGTGTGTAGGACACATGATAGGTTATGTATGTTGATGGCATCAATGGACTTCCTTGGAATCCGGATTGAGTTAGGGAGTGGATTGTATTTCGTTTGAGTATTTCATTTTACGCACATATGACATATGATTGATTACAATATGATTTATGTATATGTATTATTGACACTTTTTTTGTCAGTGGATACATGCTTGATCATGCTTGCTAATCCAACTCACATAAGGAGTAAACGGGCCATACACAAAAACCATACATTTGAGGGAGAGGTGTGGCAGTGTCCCTATCACAACCTACTAATACTCTCATTGTGGTATGAACAATAGGTTAATGACTACCTAGATCAATAGGTCCATAATGTCATGAGGGAAGACTGAGACAGTCACTCAAGAAGATTTCTAAGGGGCGCGCAATAAGGCATAATCCTTATTCTTTATGTTAGCACATTATATGTATTGAAGGAAACCATTTGTTTTTCTAATCATGTGATCTTTCCTTCTCTTAGGAGTCACTTATTTAAAATTTCATAATTTTGGGTCATAGGGTCAAGTTTCTTAAAAAATTGAGTCATTTCTCATGTAAATAAATTAAGGTGATTGAATTTTATCTTGATTCTAGAGTTGATAAAATACATGGTCAAGTCTTGATGTCATGAAAGTGGGTGTCATCATTTGCACAAAGGGAAGGTAGGGGTCATTTCTAGTAATGTAAAGCTCATCATCAAATGTTATAACCCAAACAAGTGTCCAAAGGGTCTTGGAGGATCATCCAACCACCAAATGTCTTGTCAAAATTGTCAAATCAAAGGCACTGCTAACTCTCCTAGAAGTTCATAGCACCTTCAAAAAGAGACCTTGGTAATGATGTTTTTGAAGAAGGTATCTAACGATTTTTTATAGTCTTCAATACCATTCCATATTCATTCATCCTTCAAGGTTTTTTATTGCAAATATTTATCACAATTTGTGGAAGATTGCTACAAATTGGTTCAACGCTATGAACTGACGCTACGAACTAATTTCCTGTAACATCTTTCTCTGATGTTTTCATCATAACTTTTGAATCACGATCTAGGTTTTTCAAAAATTTGGTGTGAAGAAGCACCATATTACCATTGAAGTTCTGAAAAAAAATCAGCCCAACCCAATTAGTATTTTGCGAGAAAAGTAAAAATTACCATCTATAAGAAAGTTCACAGTGTATCCTGCATAGGTGCTACAACCTCTAATAATCTGAAAAATCTGAGCTATGGGAGGGATTCCAGTTGCCAGGGAAGTTTAGAATGGTTTCCTAGGAGGTATTTGGACATGAGGGATATGTGTTCTATCACCAGATCAAGCAACATGACCTATTTCAAAAGGAATTTATCACAATATACATGATCCAAAATAAATAGGAATTTGTTATGTTTTTGTTGGAATATTTTGTAACATACTCCTAAATGGAGGAGGATCCTATGTATCTCCTTGGTTTCGACCTCCTTATATTAGAGATAGATCTTTCACTATATATGAAAGGTATTTTGATAAGGAACAAGATGGATTCATGATCCAAAAGAGGAGAAAATTCTTATTTTTTTTAGTCTCATACTGTAACAAAGTTTTTCTGATGTATGTACCAAACTCAAGAATATTTAATGGTGAAAAATCAGTCTTTTCCTACTGTCATTTTTGTTCTATCTCACTTTGGTATTAATATCTGGTGAAGGATTCATCATTATTCTTGCCTTCTTATCACAATAAATGATTTATTGTCGGTATTTTATGCAAGATTGATCAAAGTGTTTTTCTCTTTGGATTAAGAAGTTATGATTCAAATGAGTTTTATTCCATATGTATTCCATAAGTACCTGATGTGATATGATATACATATTTCACTTTTCTTTCTAAGTATTCTAGCTTCCATTTATATCTTTAACCACTGATTTGAAGCCATTCAAAGCCTTGTTTGATGGTGTGTATTTAATGTAGGGTTTTGTGATTGACATTACAAACCAAGTTTCACATCCATTTGCCACACTTTTAAAACAACTATTATTTACATTCTAATGGGTATTAGGATTACATATACAACATTATAGGTGTTACTTCTAGTGGTAACATTTTTGGCGTCATTGACGGGGACAAAGTTGAATATCTTTCCTGGGCTGTACAAGAAACATTACTATCAGTTCTTGATGGTGAGAAAGGATTGGTGACAAAACATACTGCATACCTTTTCACCTGGAGACTCCACTCCATGAAGAAATAATCTGTTGGTGACTTCACTGATTCAACAAGACAAAGGCCATAGAAGCTATCTTGGCATGGAGGTTTGCACCTCTCAATTTTTCAATTGTCCCTAGTTTTCCAAATCTAGTGCCTCCTCAATCAGAATGGATGGATTATCTTCTTATTTTCAAAGAAGAGAAAGAGGATAATATTGCCCAACATCTTGTTACATTTCATCAATGCATGGATCAACTAGGCATATTTCATGAGGATGTATTGATGAAAATGTTTATGTACTCTTTAAAGGGTGATGCATGAGAAAGGTGTTTTTCTATTCCTGCTTCTAGCATATGTTCCTTAAGAGATTTCTATGCTGCACTCAACAAACAATGTAAAATGTACTTTCCACATGGACTTGTTCTTGAATATTTCTGTGAAAAATATGAATCTTGAGCTCAAAGGACAATATATTTTTCCTCTTATGATGAGCTTTATGAAGGTCTTGCTGAAACAAAAATTAAAGAAGAATTAGTTTGTGAAGAAAACATTTTAAACTCTTCTATTAAAGAATAGCTTGAAAAATATGGTCATGATCTACATTTTTTCGATCCCTTGCATTTATCTTTCATACTACATGTTCAAGATCAACAATTTGTAAAGAAGGAATCTTTTGATCTTGAAATAAGTGATAGCCATGTGCAAGAAAAAATTGATGATGAAATGGTTGGAGAGATTTTTCAGGATAAAAAAATAGTAGATCATGTTAATCACTATTTAAATCAACCTATTTATGACATATTTGAAGTTGAACAAACCCCATTTGCTGGTTATGAAGAAGAGAAAGTGTCTTTTCAGTAGACTTTTGTTGTAGAATCATACAATGAGCCCATCATTGAAAAAGCTTATGAGCATATTTCTCAAGTTATATCCCTTAATGGTCCAGCTTTGTTTGATCACTATCGAGACAATGATGTTGAAGACCAAGAACAACCACTAATTTGTGAAGATCAAAGATTTAATATTTTTAATCATGAGTAAAAAAGATCTCAGGAGAGGCAGTGTAGTTCCAAAAGGAATTATTGGTGCACAAGTGATTAGACCAGGGTCCTTCTCAAGTTACCAACAAAAGGTACTGAAGTAGTCTAGACTGATGGAATTTTTATCTTCCATGGAGGGAAAAAGTCTCACTTGAAGTGAAACCGAGATGAGAAAGAGAGGGAAGGGTAAGGAGAATACTTAGACATATATTTGAGTTATCAAGATTCATATTAGTCTTGTGCAAAATAGAGTAATCTTGTAACAATTCTAAACATATCCTAACTGAGAACAAAGAGAGAGATTTGCATTGTCATTCATAAGGAGGAGTTTAAGTATATTAGACACAAGAATTAATATGGAACAACGTTCAATACATTCAAAAGACTAAATACACAGAATATATTCAAAATTTGGGCCTCCAATTATATTATCTTATCAGGTTCTTCTCACAGCTTGATTCACATATACAAGTATTTCAGAGGATACTCTTGATCAAGTATGAGACAAGGTTACAGACTCTTGTTCCTCTAACCCTACAATGATACAAAACTCTAGTACATTGAAAGTATGGTTTTCACCCAGATCTCCAAACTCATCTACGATATCAACATGAATGATAATAACAATGACTTGAGCAACAACAACAACAACAACTAATAAAATATAGAAACCCTTTACAATCATATCTGTCTCATATATATATAATCCGATCTTTAAGTTTGTTGGTTGAGAGACCGAAAGTTCTCTCTTCTTCTTGATATTGTTGCAACTTCTTTCCTCGAAATTGATGTTTCACTGTCCTTCCAACATCTTTATGTTTCTTTCTTTAGTCTGTTGTCTAGCTCCTCAGCATCTTGCACAATTTGTTCTCACCAAAATGAAGCTACAACATAAATTGCACAACTTCTATTCCTCAAAAAGAAGGGCCCAACAGGATCTGACCACAATCCTTGACTCGTCCCTTGTCAAGTCTTCGGCTCTTTCATGGTCTCTGGGTTGGCTTGTCGTTCTTCCTTGCCTTCTAGTTCTAGGTTGCTTCCTTTTCCATCTTTGACTGTTTTTTGTTTATCTTCTTTAAACAAAAATCCCAACTCAGGTATGCGTGCTAGGGATATTTTTGTGACTTCTTGAAAGTTGTCCATTTTTTCCATCCACTTTCTGGCAAGTATTGAATCTTCAGGAATAAACTGTTGGGTGGCATCTGTGATGCATTCTTTGGGATTGGACAAAACTAGAGAGTTAGATTCTGATTCAGCTATGGCATCCACTTGATGCATATATAGATAAGCTATCTGGACTATTGGTTGAAACTCTCATAGTTTTTTCTTAGCCATGGTTTGAGCTTCATATCATGCATTGAGATCATTGTCTGCATGTTGGATCTTGTCAAATTTCTCTTGTTGTTCTAGCAGATCCATGGTGTTGGTTGCTTCTTCATTAAGCAATTGGATCTACAAGCACAGGTCCTCCAATGTTTGGTTGTGCCTCGAAATGATTCCCATCCAATCACTAACCTATTTGAAAATGGTGGTGCTCTCTGCAGTCCTTTTATGCAAGTTTTCTCTTGCATTATTTCCTTCCAAGACCACTTTTTCTAGTTGCTCCTATAGCTTCCTAGGTTGTATCTTGGCTTATCTCTTACTGTCCCGCAACTGTACTTCAATATTTTCTTCTCTTTCTTCCAGCTCTGACCAGACTACCTGAAGTAATTCAATCTACTCTGCAGGCTCGCTTGTTGTAATGGATTTTGGCAATTGAGGAACTGTATTTTTTATCGTTGTCCAGGCCTATTTTAGATTTTCCTTTACCTTTTATACCTTCTACTCTTCCTGAATATTTGAATATTCCTCCTGCATTCATCGTGCTTGCGTAAGGAGTCCTTCTTGTTTCTATAAATCATCTTCTTGTTCTGCTGTTTGGATCCTTTGCTCCAATTTCTTAGTCGAGGCTCTGATTAGGCCCACTAGATGCGCTATCGACAACTGAGTGAGGTAAGTAGAGAAAGTAGTTTCATCTAGGGGTAATCTCACTTGTAGTGGTACTCCATTAACCATTGATTATCTGGAGGGTGTCTCCACCTTTTGTTCGACTAGGGATGGACCTTGCAGTTGATGTGCAAGTATCATCTTCAAAGCCATTGGAAGTAGAGGGAGAACCTTTGTATTCACCAGGCAAAGTTGTAAGAGTTCTACACACTATTGTGGATTCTAGAGTACTGGCTCCAACTTTCTTTCAGGGATGTTGTGCTCTGCCATGATGTTTTCTGGGGTTTTGTTTGAACCAAATGTTCTCCTTCCTCTTTATGTAATGAAACTTCTAGAATGTCTCTTCTCATGACATGAATCTCAACATTGATTGTTGAGAGGGGACTCTGGGTGCCTGGAACTTGCGATTCTGGGGTGACTGATGGAATTTCTTATTGTTGACTCTTTGTCGAAGTCAAAGTGACCAAAATGGATACTGATGGATAGGTTGGTTGGTTCAAGGATTCAATGGTCAGGTTGATGGGTTCTTCTACATTCTCAGAAAGGTTAGGGTTATCCAGCTGCATTGGCTCAAGGGATGTGGGTTGGGAGGGAAAAATTGTCTCTTATGGTGGCAATGGGGCTTGTTCAGTGATGATGGTTGAGTAGGAATTGGCGTTTGAATCGGGATCATCTGTGATGTTAATCATAGTCTGGGAAGCGCGAGTGGTGGCCTTGGTATGAGGTAGAGTCGAGGATATCAATTGTGGGTTTATCACTTTGGCTGAAGAAACCCCTGTTCGAGGTTTCTTGGTTGAAACATCCCCTATGAACGTGACATATAGGATATCGTTGACATCCTTCCCTGATAGCACAAACTCTTCTGGAAGTTGTGGAAACATAGGAAATGTCCTCTTCTTCCGCTCCAAAGGTTGCTCTTCCTCTTCTGCTTTGGATTCTAATGGCATTTGGAACTTCTACTTCTTTGTTGTCGAGTCAGAACTCGACCCTACTCCTTCTTCCTACCCCTTTTTCTTCAAGAGCTCTGGTGGCAAGAGTTAATTAATACTAGACTTGTGTGGGTTGCGCTTAACACCTGACCATGACATGACTTCCTTATCAAAGGCTTCTTCATCCAGGTAGAAGGGTAATGACCTCGTGTGGAAGTCCTTGGGCTTCACATGCCTCGGCCAAACAAAGGTGTAGTGGAGACTTATCCCAAATACGATGTTTTAGGTATTGATATTCAACAGTTCCTGTGATATGTGCAACCATTGAGTTGCGTCAATAAGATTGTTGTACCACGTTAGGAACAATGCATTGTGGAACTCCATATTCTCTGAGTCCGAACTTGAGTGTCAGGACTCAAACATCTTGGATAGATGACCCTTATCTCCAGGTGAAAATTGTCTTCCTGAGGGTGACGTCCATTTCCACATTGCGAACACGACTAATAGGTAGCCGTATGTAAAAGTTCATTCTTTCTCTTGAGCCTCCTCACACGCAACTAGGAGTTCCTCTAGTAGGTAGCTACACTAGTTTAACACAACGTCATTTACACAGAAGTCTGATACCGAAAGGGAATCTAAGGTGCATTCACCCTTGTAGTACAAGTGCATAACCTTGCTAGTGATCACCTAGTAGGTTGTCAGGACTATCTCTGGCAGGATTGGGTCAATTTTGGATGTACGTCTGCCTCTCTGTGTATGGAATTTTTCATACAAACTGACTTCAACCTTCTTCTTCCCATACTTTCTTGGGCCTTAGAAGAATTTTTATGCATCCTCACACTCGAGGGATAGTTCAGTGATCTGGTGGATATCCTCAGCATGAATAAGATATCTTCTATTGATCCATAATCTCCTGTCATGCACCCAACTGATAAAAAATTTGGTGCACTGTTCAACCTCAACAGTAGTTCTGAAAACTAGTATGTCACTGAGGTTCATGATGGTGGAATTGAACAGATTGATGAATTTTGGCTTCGACACAAATTGCATGCCTCTCATTGCATCTGGATACAAGTCCCAGAATACATTGATATTCATCTATGGAAACAACACTTGGTCTGTTAGGTCGAGGTCAAGGAGTTTTACTTGCTTGGCCTTTCCCTTGACATCGCCCATGAAATAAACCTGGGGATCACACGACTCATCCATAATTTTCTCTTTTGGAGTTGAACTCTGGCCTCCTATTTCTCTTGGCATTCTGGCTCTAGATTGCTTAGAAAAATATATGGACTGAGTTGGGGCTCGGGGCCATGACTGGGTAGAAAGAGATTTCAAAAGCGAGATGAGAGTGTAGATAGTACAAGACAAAAGATAAGTGATGGAAACAATGAGTCTCACTTGTGAATTCAAAAAATATTATATGCGAGATCAATGAAAATCTCTGTAATTACTCCTAAGGACACTCATTATTAAACCATAAATTCAATCTCAAGCTTAGATGTCCGACGAGACTGATAATGGGGTAAGATACATAGGGTGATCATGGCCATTAATGAACAAGATGACAGGGACATGGTTGACCTGAGTGCTTACCATTTCAACAATTGAGAATCCCGATGGGGAAACCAATGGCATATATGCATATCGTTCCTTTATGGATTAATGAAAAGTTTTGACAGGTTATTATAGTTACCATAAAGGGTGTGACTAGATAGGATGTGTGTGGCACGTGGGTTGTGATACAATTCAGATTCTCCCTCCCTCCGACCAGAATGGGGGTCCCCATCATGTTTAATGACTTTATTTAATGTAGTGTCTCTTTCGATCCTGTGCGGCTAAGTAAGAAGTTTTGCACAAAATCAATGCTTAGAATGGAAAATAAGTATATTTCATGGTGCAACAATGCACACTCCAACGTTATTAACTGAATTAAATAAATTACAGGAAATTAAAATCTAACTACTATACATACTCCCTTGGAATGTAGAAATAGTTCTTTGTCTCAATCATAAGAAATATAGGGTTTCAGGCGGGCGCCATTCACCCATCTAGGTTGAAGAATACCATCCAGTTGCGCTAGCTTAACTGCACTAGAGTGTCGGATTTCCGCAACTACAAATGGACCCAACCAATGCATGCACAACTTTCCTGGATTCTTCTCATATCGACTTTCATAGAGTAGTACCTTATCCCCTTGCAAAAATCTCTTAGCCTTAATGTGTCTATCATGCCAATATTTTTGTCTAGCTTTCTCAAATGTTTTGTGAAAACCTGCTAGAAATATTTCTTCCTCAAGTTCTTGCAAGTCTATAGTCCTCTGCCCAATTGATTCATCATCTTTCATGTGTCTATCCTATGCTATATAGATACTAGGGGTAATAAACTCTGCAGGTGCCACAACTTCTTTCCCATAAACCAACTAAAATGGAGTATACATGTATAGCTTCTTCGTGGTAGTCCTGTAGGCCCACAAAACTGCTGGAACTCTATCATCTCAGTCTTTCCTATTTGCACAACATACTTTTTTTAGTTCTCTTTCCATAATTTTATTGAATGCCTCCACTGTACTATTAGCTTGTGGGTTATAGGGACTACTCTTATGGTGTTGGATAAGGAATTATATTGTCAACGTTGCGATTGTGTTATTGATAAATTGACTACCTTGATCGTCGGTCAGGATTCTAGGACATCCAAACCGAGTGATGACATTTTCAAAGATGAATCTAGCAGTTGTATCTGTCAAACAATATTGAAATGCCTCTGCTTCGGCCCATCTTGTGAGGTAATCAATTGCAGTAATGATGTATCTATCCTTTGAGTGTTTATCTGGGGGGTTGATCGCTCCAATAAAGTCAACAACCCACTTCTCAAAATCCTAAAGTGCCCTGACTGGATGAAGGGGTAATTCATATCTGCGTAATGGATTTCCTACTCTTTGGTATATGTCACAAGATCTAACATACTCCTTAGTGTCTTTAAATAATGTAGGCCACCATAATCCATCTTGAAGTACCTTATGTGCAGTAGCTTTACCTCCAACATGTCCTTCCACAACTCCACTCTGGAATTCCCACAGGATATATTGTCTCTCGTGGTTCAATACACATCTCCTAAGGATGTTGTCTAGTCCAAATTTGTAAAGTTATCCTACAATCAGTTGATAGTCTGTTGAAAAAACCACCATATGTTGTTTTTGGGTTTTAGAGTAAGTTTTTGGGAAGGTCCTTGTACTGAGGAATAGATCAATGTCTTCAAGATACTCTGGGATGGCCTCAAATCAGAATAGGTCCACATCTGGGAGCTAATCATCCACTTCTCCACCACTTTCCCTTGATTCCAACTTGGAAAGGTGATCTGGACCTACATTGCATCTTCCTGGTTTGACAATTAATTCGAAGGAAAACTCTTGGAAGAGCAATAACCATCTGCAAATCCTTCAAGTATTGGTTTATTAACTAGGTACTTCAACACAGAATGGTCAGTAAAAAAAATAAAATGAGAACCTAACAAGTAATGTCTAAACTTTTTTAATGCTTAAATCATATCTAGACCTTCCCTTTCAATGGTTATGTAGTTGCGTTTGTCTTGTGAAACTCTTATGTTGGAAAAGTAGATAGGGTGGTCCATATTTCCTTCCCCTGGTTGTGCTAAAATGACTCTGAGGGAAATACCTGATGCATACACATGTACATGGATTCAATTTCCCAATGGGGAAATATCAATATAGGTGCAGTACTTAGTTTTTCTTTGAGAATGTCGAATTATTTGTGACATTCTAGTGTCCACCGGAATAGTTCAAACTTCTTCAACAATGTTTCTAGAGGTGTGGTGATAGTTTCATATATTTTATGAACCTGCAGTAATATCTTGTATGTCCCAGTGTAGAGCACAACAGTTTAGCACTTGTATGTGGTGACATGTTCAAAATGACTGCAACTTTAGCTGGGTCTACCAAGGCTCCTTCTTTGCATACAATATGGCCTAACAAGTTGCCATCTGGTACACAAAAAATGCACTTCCTTAGATTCAAAGATATCTGCAATTCATGACATCTATCAAACATTAACCAGAGTATCTCTACATGGTCTTTTAATAGGTTGTATACCATCCAATCATCCATGTAGAATTCTACAAACTTGTGGATGAACTCTTGAATTGTTGCAATTACGATCTGAGAAAAGACTGCAGGAGAATTCTTTAAAACAAAGGGAATTACATTGTATGCAAATGATCCCCATTATGTTATGAATGTGGTATGCTTCTTTTCTTCCTCTTTGATTATGACTTGATGATATATTGAGAATCCATCTGTAAACGAATGAGATTCTTTTCCTGCAACCTAATATACCACTTTGTCACTGAAGGGTGTCAGAAACAGATCATGCACACATGCAAAATTTAGACTTATGTAGTCCACACAGACCTGAATGTATTCTGTATCTTTCTTTCTCTGGATAACTATGGGGCTAATCCACTCTTCTTCTTCGATTGGGAAAATAAGTCATGTTGCAAGAATTTTTTTCCACTTCCTTCTTGACCTTCTATGTTATTTTAGGATTAAGGTGGTATGGTCTATGCTTCACAATTCTCGAGTCGGGTTTCAACTTGATTTTCATTTCTCCCATGGATCCTTTTATACCTTTTAGTTCTAAGAACATTTTCGGAAACAAATCCTCATATTCCCGCAACATGATGTGTACTTCATTCATAGTCTGCTCATCCACGTAATCTCCTATGGACACTATATTAGGATGTTCTATACTCCCTATATTAACTTTCCGCAACTTCAATGGATTTTTGTAGGAGCTATCGGTGCGAGTAGGTATAGTATCCTGAATCTCTATACTTCCTTCCATTTCTTTAATGGTTAAGTTTCTAAGCTCTTCTAAGTCATCAGGTTTTTCCATGTATTTCTCAAATTTACAGCAAGGTACAACTATCTTATCAGATCCAAGACTCAGATTGGATTGAAGAAATTGAACATGGTCAGTACATACTAATGGTCTTGATCTCTTTTTGAAAATGTCAGTAAAAATCATTTCTTTGATTCTTTGAAGGAGTTTGTTGAGCTCAGGGTGCTTGTAAAGGATAAGTCCTTTCAAAATTGGTCTTTTAAGGTCTGTCAACAATTTGTTTATCTTCTAGTCTCCTCATGTATATACCAAGATTTTGGAATTGATCATTGGACCCAATGAATGGAGAAATACCTAAACCCATAGGTGAGAGGGTACTTCAACAACTCTCCACTACTTTAAGAAATGTTCAATATGCACTTTAGGGTTAGACTGCCCATCGAATAGTTGCATATCTTGGAAATCTATATTCATCTCTTCTTTCCGTTGATCCCTACTTTGTAATCGACATCGGATGGCTTGTTTTGCGTCTTCCCACTCCATAATCGAGGCTTTATGGGTGGCCCACCATCTAGCAAAGGTATATTTCAAGGCTAAGTGAAGAACATAGATCCTTTGATCCATCGCTATTTTCTCTTCCATGCTGTAAATAAAATTTTGTACCTCTGAGGTGCCATCGTATGTCGGGTGTTCTCTAACCTTGGTTCCAATCCATATTTTTTCTCTGATAATTGGGCATCATCTTGATAATTTCTTGTATGAACCTTGTTTCCAACTGTCAAACGCTACTTTTGAATCCTCATCAACAGACTGTATGCTTCTCCAACTTACTGATCCATCTGTTGTGGGATTTATGTAATATGATATCGCTGTTCTTTTGATGGTGTGTAATTGGTCAAGAGAATCTAACTCCATATTGTGGTCCACTGGTTCAGTGTATCTAGGCCCTAGACATGGATCTAAGGGATGAACTACTTTTATCCCATCTGCTTCAAACATCATTGTGTCTCTCTTTATATCAATGATAGCATAGTTGTAGTATTCCCAATCAATTTTGAGTAGAGCAGGGTAGGGATCCTTATCTCCCATGATTTCAATTGCCTCAAAATCGGTTGTGGTTTTAACTCCCACAACATCTATTTCCACATTTTCTAGCCTTCCTACTAGGAAAATGAAGTATTGGTTTTCCATTCTCAATTGGATGGAGGAATATACTAACTGAGGTTTTCCCAAAGCTTCCCAGGTCTTTTTGGGTAGGATTTTGACATCGGATCCCAAATCTAGCATGACATCTTTTATTTCAAAATCATCTAGTTGGGACTCTAACCTAAACTCTTTTCGTGTTTGCACCTTTCTTCTTTGGATTCTCTCGGTATTCTTCTCAGGGAGGTTTTTCCTTACTATGGATTTGGGGGTTCCCTCATTTCCCAATATTAAGTACATAGTATTGCACAACTTTTCCGTAAGTTGGTCATCTCCTAGGATATCAAAGAACAATTGAAACCAGATATTGATTACACTTTGAGACTGCTCAGATCGTCTCCGTGGGATTGCAGAGTTTCTAGGTTCCAGTGGTGAGGTAGGGGCTTTCACAAGGTTAGGTTAAGAGGATAATTTATGGGTATTATCCATTTTTCTAGAGTGGGGACGCTCTTAAAAATTGCTATTTCATTTTTGAAAAACAACTTTTGTTTCACAGGGTCATACCTTGGGAACAACTTTCTGAATCTTGGGCTGACTATCTGCATCTGCTCCAGTTTTTTCTCCTATACGCATAATCATGTTGATATTAGGTATTTTTACCTTGATTCCCATTTTTAATTCTAAGATTATGATATTATCTCCCCATTGATGAACCCGATCTTCCCATTTCGCAATCAGTTCTGAGGATTTTTTGATTACGTGCCCATTATTCCTACAGTAAGAGAACCATGGTCGTCTTGGGTGAGGGAAGTCTCTGGCCAAGTGAAATTGTTCATTGCAGTTATAAAATCTACTAGGACCTCTTCTTCCATTTCTTCCACCTATGAATCCACCTCCAACCCCACCCCCCTAGCCTCTTCTAGGTCCTTATGGGGTTTCATTTATTCTCAATGTTGTTTGGTCTAGTATGTCTGTAAGCACATCCAATGCTCTACATTGATTTGTATCATGTGTTGTAGATGTATAGAATTCATAATGTATTGTGTTGGGCATAGTCATGTACTTATGCATAATAGGACACTACCTCGACGCATGCCCATGTGTCCGACAAATCTCACAATACTCAGCTGGTTGAGTTGTTTGATTGCATGGGAAGGTATGGTATAGCCCTTGTGTATGGAATGGTGGAGTCACATATAATTGTGCAAATCCTCCCTTTGGTATTGGAGAAGGTCCCATCGGATTGTGAGGGGGTCCCATTCCCCTCATGTGCAGAAATTCATTTTCCAGATTCCCTTCTGTGTAGCATCCTCTGCACCAAACTTGAGGTCATCCTGGTCTCAGTGTGGTTAATTATTGAATATTTTCCATTAGCACCGATATTTTTCCTTGGAGTTGTGACAAATTTGCATCTACTAGAGGCCTGGTCATCCTTAGGTTCCCTGGATAACCTTCCATGGCTTCGATATTCATCGAATGTTCCAAGCCGTCTGTTAAGGTGGCTATGCACTATTGCGTTAAAGGAATTCTCATCAGAGGTAGTAACCCTTGAATGTACCATTCCCTCTGGTGATATTCGTGAATTGGATGAGCTATCCTCCCAATAACATATTTAAATTTTCGACTGTATTCCCGGGAATATTCTCCTTCCCTTTGTTGAATCTCCCACAACTCAAAGAGAACTTGTTTCTTTAATTGAGGTAGTTTGAATTCAGAGATGAACTTCAAATGAACTTGGCCCAGGGTGAACGCTTGTCCTTGCACTCCTGGTTCAATAGCCTTCATGTACTATTCGAGAGAATGACCCCTCAAGGTAGTCTAAAACTCTACTAACTTGTTTTCATCAAGAATCCCTATGGATCTCTAGGCTTAACATAAGAACCAATGTTTCTTTACATCCTCATCTCCTTTACCCTAGAATTATGAGTATCATGCGATTGATCCTCCCATATTTCCAGCCATTATGGGTCTCACTACTCCTAATAGAATGAAACCTAACGGTCCTAGTTGCAATATTCCTAGGGATCCCAATATATTCCCAGCGTTAACACTTACAGACTGATTCTGACTAACTGGATGCAATGCAATATAAGTAGCATAAGTAGGTGGTGTAGAATTTATCATGAGTATAGAGGAAACCTAGGGAAAGGGTGATTTGGGGCTGGTTCCACTGACTTCTGGGTGGGTTTATTTGATTTGGGGGGTCTCATTTTCTTCCTCTAGAACAACCTTCTCTACCTGATTCTCGATGTTTACTGATATTGGGACTGAATATTCTTGGTATCCTGCAAGGTCTAAACCTACTTCATCTTCCCTTTCTTCTCCACATTCTTATTCTTGTCCACCCACCTGGGGACTCCTTCCTCTTTGGGCTTCTCTCTGCTATAATCTTAGACTGACCAGTCTTTCTTGTCTCCTTACCTTCCTCAACTCTTCCTTCTTTCTTTCATTTGTTCCTCTTTATTTGATTTCTTTCCACAACACCTCGGTCTGCTTCGCTACTTTCTTTATCTTTCCACCCCACCACTTCTCAACTATGTCAACTCTTCTTAAGGATCGCTCATTTCTTGCATTCATTTCTTGATCTCCCCCCATCTGTTAAAGAACCCTTTCCCCTTCTTAGGTCATGATCCAACCCGAAAATCACCCTACCCCAAGCGTAGGTGTTTAGGCTTCCATCTCAGTTGAGGGAATATTTATCATCCCCTCCTCCATAAAAAAATATTTTATCCACAAGGGAATTTCCCTCAACAATCTTCCGTGCGCACCTTTCTTGAAAATTTCTTTTGCTCATAAAAAATATTGGTGATTCTCAGCTGTGAATTCAATAATGTATCCCTCCAGAGTTGTATTAACCCATAAATTAACTACTCGTGTAATCTGGTGATCCAATTGATGAAGTGTTGCAATATTGTATGTATCCCAAGCATAGGTCTTCTTGACACGTTCTTGGAATTATGTAGCTTCTAGGAGTTGATATATCCAATGAAATAGTTCTTCTAGTACTTTTACCCAAAATATCTCATACTGGTCACTCGATCTTTCTGAATACAAGACATAATCTCTTGTATCCTTTCCTCTTTTACCTCGCAGCTCGGCTTCCTTCCATATAAAGGCATCACAATTTCGTTGCCACCATTTTCAAATATCATATCTATATATCCATGGAATCTTTCTCCTCACAGGTTCCCTTTTAAAACACAGGTCCCGACAACGAAACCAATTTATTGGTGCACAAGTTATCAGACCAGGGTCCTTCTCAAGTTACCAACAAAAGGTACTAAAGTAGTCTAGACCGCAGGAGTTTTCATATTCCCTGGAGGGAATAAGTCTCACTCAAAGTGCAACCGAGATGAGAAAGAGGGGAAGGGTAATGAGAGTACTTAGATAGATTTCTAAGTTATCAAGATTCATATTAGTCTTGCGCAAAATAGAGTAAACCTGTAGCAGTTATGAACATCCCCTAACTGAGAATAAAGATATAGAGTTGTGTCGTCATTCATAAGGAAGCATTTAATTATATCAGACACAAAATATAATACAAAGCAATGTTCAACACATTCAGAAGACTAAATACAAAAGATATATTCAAAATTTGGGCCTCCAATTATATTATCTTATCAGGTTATTCTCACAACTTGATTCACATATACATGTAATTCAGAGGATACTCCTGATCAAGTATGAGACAAGGTTAAAAGCTCTTTCTCCTCTAACTCTACAATGATACAAAACTCTAGTACATTGACAAATTGGTTTTCACCCAGATCTCCAGACTCAGCTATGCTAACAACATGAATGATAATAAAAATGACTTGAGAAACAACAACAACAACCATTTACAATCATATCAGTCTCATATACATAATTCAATCTTTGAGTTTGATGGTTGAGAGCCTGAAAGTTCTCTCTTCTTCTTGATCTTATTGCAACTTCTTTCCTCAAAACTGATGTTGCTCTGTCCTTCCAACCGCTTTCTATTTCTTTCTTTACTCCATTGTCCAGCTCCTCAGTAGCTTGTGCAGCTTCTGCTCACCAAAATTAAGCTGCAACATAACTTGCGCAACTTCTATTCCTCAAAATGAAGGTCCCAACAGGAATATTCAAGATTTGTTCGGTCATAAAGAACAAGTTGAAGATTTCCTTGCAAAACATTAGTTAGATGAACATAATTGGTCAAATAAATTACTCCAACAATTACCAGTGAAGATAAAGAAGTATGCATTCACCATTCTTATACTTGAATCTGCAACAAATATTGAACAACATGTGATCAACAATGATATCATCCTACACAAATTTTCAGTTTTGCAGACAAATCAAATTGCATAAGATCTAACACTGATGCAATTTCCTTTCTTGGATCAACTGGAGGTTTTTTATAAGTTTCAGGATCCAATAGCAGTCTGGATGGATTCGTCATTTCCACAGATCCCAAATGTTGCAAGTTTTGGCATCTCATCAATTTGCAGTTGTGAGTACATCTTTTTTGTGGAATTTTTGTTGTTCATGATATGCTCTCTTCATGTCTTCTTACTTAACTACAAACAAGGATTACATTTCATCATGTAGATTTTTTTATGGCTTCATCATAAAGCTAATTACACTTGATCAAGCATCTGTTCAATTGATTGGAGTAGGAGTAGGAGTGTGCATACATAAGCTTTCCATGAAAGTATTTGGTTTTCAGTTTGAGTACAACATTCAATTTGCATTTGGTTTGCAACAATATGTTTTGGTTTTAGAATAAGTTGTAGAAATTTGGAAAGAGGTGAATGAATCCATGCCCAATGGAACTAACATCTATTCTTTGTAAGATGATTTAACTTGCAGGCAAGTGAACAACTATTGAAATCAGAATTATATTCAACTGATAGATAAGTCACTAGAACTACAGTGATTCTTGGAGCCTCATAGGGAGGTCTCCATCCCCTATGGATCCAATGTTATCACATGATATGTACTAGAGGGCATCATTTGTTTTGCCCATCATGTGATCTTTCCTTATCTTAGGAGTCAATTATTTAAAATTTCATAATTTTGGGTCATAGGGTCAAGTTGCTTAGAAGTTTGAGTCATTTCTCATGTAAATAAATCAAGGTGATTTATTTTTATCTTGGGTATAGAGTTGATGAAACACATGGTCTAGTCTTGATGTCATGAAAGTGGGTGTCATCATTTGCACAAAGGGAAGGTATGGGTCATTTATAGAAATTTAAAGGTCATCATCAAATGTTATAACCCAAACAAGTTTCCAAGGGGTCTTGGAGGATCATCCAACCACCAAATTTCTTGTCAAATTTGTCAAATCAAAGGCACTGCTAACTCTCCTAGAAGTTCACAACACCTTAAAAAAAGAGACATGTGTCAAATATTTGGTAATGATGTTTTCGAAAGATGTATATAATGGTTTTTTATAGTCTTCAGTGCCATTCCATATTCATTCATCCTTCATGGTTTGTTATTGAAAATATTTATCACAATTTGTGGAAGATTGTTGCAAACACGTTCAACGCTACGAACTAATTTCCTGTACCATCGTTGTGTGATGTTTTCATCATATATTTTGAATAACGATATGGTTTTTTTTAAATATGGTGTGGATAAGAACCATATTACCATTGAATTTCTGACAAAAAATTATCCTGACCCAGTTCGTAGTGTGGGAGAAAAGTCAAAATTGTCGTCTACAGAAAAGTTTGCAGTGCATCTTGCATAGGCGTTATGAACTCTAACAATCTGAAACATTTGAGTTATGGGAAGGACTCCAACTATCAAGGAAGGTTCAATTTTTTTCTTAGGAGGTATTTGGACATGAGGGACATGTGTTTGATCACCAAATCAATCAACATGACCTATTTCAAGAGGCATTTATCAAAATAGACAAGATCCAAAAAAAAAAGGAATTTCTTATGTTTTTGTTGTAATCTTTTGTAACATAATCCTTCACGCCTAGATCTGATGGCTAGGATCTATTCCTCTCCTCAGCATGTTCCCTTGGATGTCTGGACATGGATTCAACGGTCCAGATCTCTTTTTCTGCAGATGGTATGATGATTTTTGTCGCTCCTCCTGAGTTTAGAATTTCTCCTGAATTGGAAGAATTATAATAGTCCAAGGCCAAGGCCTTGGATCCTCCTGAGTGCTTGACTAATTTGAGTCTTGACTTGTGATTTTCCTCCTGAGATTTGGGACTTGGAATAAGTCTTCTTTTTCACACTCCTTACTCTTGACTTACAATCCACTACTTGAATTGTTCTCGGCCTTCTGCACTCTTTGTAGAGACTCTATGCACAATGGAACTATTCCTCCCGAGATTTCAAACTTTCTCATATTTCCAAGGGACTCAGACCTTCTAAACCCTTCAAAGAGATATATGTTCCATCATGGAAACTTCTGCTCAAGCACTCCTTACTGATCTTTCCAGAGTATTTAGTAACTCTGTGAGTGTCTTCTCCTCTGACACTTCTCTCTTCTGAACTCGGAACAGAGTTTGCCTTGTGCACACTTGCACCTGCTAGATGCCCTATAGGAAAAGTTCTACAGAGTCCTGAATAACTCTATGCTATGCTTTCTCTTGTGCATAAGTTTCTCCAGGGTATTCAGTAACCCTGTGTCTTTGTGCCTCCTCTATGCAATCTCTCATCCAAGGTGTTCAACAAACTTGAGGCTCCTCCTTGGGTCTGTGAATGTTCTGGTGTACCCTCATGGCATTTTCTCTAATGAACTTGAGAAAAATTTCAGATACATACTCCTTCCATTGTCTCATAGATTTTCCAATACTCTGTCATGCACTCCTTACATTTAGCCTAAAAGAACCTAGAAAAGATTCTAGCAAACTCCCAGATAGATAATTCTATCTTTCTCCCTGCAAATGGAAATCATTCATACAAATATACAACATATGCATATAAACACGCATATGAAATTCATTCATGAAACCCATAAATACACACAAATAATATCATGCACGAAAAATTTCTCTTTGTTTTAACATGAATGTATTTTTATAATGTGTACAAAAGCTCGGACTGCAACATAGTCTCATCTCTCTCCTCTCCTCTATTGAGCTCTCTACTTGCTCATGCTTGATCTCTCTATCATGCTAGCTCTCTTCTCATCCTTCAACAACCTCTAATGGGCATATTTTACAAAGCTTTATACATGAAAGGCTCGACAAGCTTTCCTTCCAAACTACCATAGTGACATCCTATCACAATTAAGATGCCTATCTACCAAGGAAAATTACATTGAATTTTATTCAATGGCCATCTAGTTCGAATCGGATCTAGATCCCATAAGCCTATCATCCATTAAAGGAGACATTATCTCCTGCCTGCACTAAGGCATCGATTTGTCTCTTCCAGCCTTACAACTTTTAATTGCATTTAATTTTACAATTGAAATTTAAAAATGAGGTCAAATGAGAGGGATGACACCTCTCCCCTCCTTGAATGTGCTTTGATGTGTTGGAATGTTGGCATTTTGCTGAGGTGGAGTGATTCTCCTGCATCATACTCCACTGCTGGGAAATTCATGATCTCCTTCTTATGAGTTCCTCTGCTCCAATGTTGAAATCCCCTTGGATCCCAAACTCTACTTTGGAGCTGTCCACCTGCTCCTCTGCTTTGTTGTTTATATTGTTTTTGTTTCTTCTTCTTCCTTGCTGCTATGGAAGGCTCTCCTCTACTCAACTTCTCCTTGGTGGAATTTTCTTGTGTTGAACTCAACATCAACCTCATTATCTCTTCTATCTCTCTGTCCAATTTTTCCACTATTTGGCTTCTTTCATGCAGACTGGATTGATTCATTTCCTCCTTATCAATGGGTAGATCATCCTGATCTCCCATGTTGTTTTCTTCTCTTGTGGCATTATCTTTCCACCCTACTACAGAATCTAGTTCTGCAGTTTCATCACTGAGCTGCTACTCAGCTTCCTCCTCTGACAGATTATATTTTGTCAGCTCCTCTTGTGTTGGTTCAGCTCCATCTTCCTCCAAATGCTCCTTAGGATGGTATTCTCTTCCATCCGTTTCCAACTTAGCATGTTGGATATGCATGCTTTTCACTATCACCCTTCTCTCCAGGGATTCCAATTCTTTGTACAGTTCATCAAAGTCCATGTTTCCTACTTCCTCTTCTGCTGCAGACTCCAGTGCTGCAATCATCTCCTATTCATCTTCCTAGCTGAAAATTTTGAGCAATTCTCTTGAATGCTCATTTCCTTCTACTGGGGAAAACATCAGTGTCTGCTCCTTCTCCTCCTCCTCTTTGACATTCTTTGTTGGTTGTCCTACTATTTTTTCACCTGCAACACACGCTATGGCCTCAACTGGGCTTCTTGGCAGGAATATCTCAATTCTCCCAATGATTAAGACACTCCTCCAATCCTCCTCCTCTTTGATGGAAGTATTTAACTTCTCATCATATTCATTCAAACGGTCTACAAATCCACATGAAAATTCATATAGATGATGCCTCTCCTTTTCCTCCCTTTCACCTATCAACACTTCTTCTTGATATGAACTCTCAACTGAGTTCATGATACTCTGAGATAGTCTCCTCTCCTCTCCCTTTCCCACATGGAAAATTGGGATTTCTGCCTTGCCCTCCTAGAAGTTTATGATATTGACTAATCTCATCTCATTTACCTCCTAGAAATTTGAAAGTTCATCACTTCCCTCCTGGCAGTTCATGATATCCTTTGATCTCTTCTCCTCCTCATCACTGAGGTTTTTTCCCACTTCTAGCTCATAGATGTGAACCACTCTCACTGTGTCACTGAGGGTTTCAACTTCCCTCAACCATCTCCTCAACTCTTGTCCCTGCCTTCTGGCCAACAAATTATGAGCAATCCACTTCGATTTCCTCTTCAAAGGCCATTCATATGTCTAGTGTGCCTTTGCCTCCTGCTGATGCTAGCCTCTCCATCTCTTCTCTGATTTCCCTGAGTTCTTTGTCCATTTATTCATTACTTTTCTGCTGGCAACCCTTACCCTAACCAACCTTATGGCCTTCAGTAGCCATTTTCATTTCCTTTACCCACCCTTCTGGAAAGTCTGTTGGTTACCCTGCAACTGAGATAACCTCTAGCTTCTCCTACAACCCACCTGGCTGTCAAATGTTTGTTTCCTATGTCCAAATAGATATCCATGCACAAATCATTTCACTCTTCCTCCCTTCGCCTGTTGTCTACAGATCAAATTATGCTCTATGATGCCACCTGATGTTATCATCAGAATATCTCTTTTATCTCCTTCCTCCTGCCTAAAAATAAAAATCAGGCTCTGATACCACTTGACGCAGACCCCCCTTTCTCTCCCTGGGGTTGCTCGACCTCCCAGTCTAGGATCTTCAATAACTTCTTCTAAGGTGCATGTCGTATAGTACCCATGGGCCCTCTCCTTAGCATTGTTCAAATATCAATGCCAATGGGTGCTAGCTCCTTTTTGCTAGTCCCTCTCTCCACGTGACCTCGGGCTATGACCCAGGGCTTAATCTCCTAGGTGCCCCAGACTACGGGCTTTGGCCATTTCAACTGCAACTGTCGCAAAATTCTCTGAACACCGAACCGAGAATATAACTAGTGCGAGGATCAACAATCACCGCCACTTCCTTAAATCAACATCCCACCGTAATTTTGGGCTCTAGTGCTTCGGGTAATTTTGAACCACTTCTCCAAAGAATCTTCGGAGTGATAAGTCTCTAGACTAACAGATCTTATACCAAGTGTTCCCCTTTATGGACGGCCCTGATGACCTTGCGACTTCGGACTTCGTGAGTCCTTGCACCTCCTCTCTCCAATTCCTCCAAAGTGCTTATTCTCCGAAGTGTAGTAACTGGTGACACCTATCCCTACCAATGAACAACCTAGATCTTCTTTGGCTTCCGGCTCTTCGGGAGTTCTCCCAACTCTGCTCTTTGCTTTCTCCATATTACCTTTCCTTTGAAACATGTGGATCTCTTCCATGCATCCTTCTAGATCCGATGGTCCAGATATTCTCTTCCCTTCATGACTTCACGAGGGTTTCACCTCTACCCACACTGATTCTTATGAAGTTCCTTGCCACAAACTCTCAAATATTATGCCACCTCTCAACCTTGATAATGGATGATCTCGAATTCTTCGTAACTTCAAAACTTTTTCTATCTCATTCTTCTGTGCACTTTGATAAGATTAAGATGCATGCACCTTACCTAGATCCAACAATTGTTGGTCCTTCACACCCAGATCCGATGGCTAGGATATGTTCCTCTCATCAGCACATTCCCTTGGATGTCTAGACGTGGATTCAGTGGTCCAGATCTCATTTTCTTCAACTGGTCTGATGGATGATGTCGCTCCTCCTCTTGATATTAGAATTTCTCCCAAGTTGGAAGAATTATAATAGTCCAAGGCTAAGGCCTTAGATCCTCCTAAGTGCTCGGCTACTTTGAGTCTTGACTTGTGCTTTTCCTCCTAAACTTTGGGACTTGGAATAAGTCCTCTTTTGCGCACTCCTTATGCTTGACTTACATTCCACTACTTGAATTGTTCTTGGCCTTCTGCACTCTTTGCAGAGACTCTATGCACAATGGCACTATTCCTCCTAAGCTTCCAAACTTTCTCAGATTTCCAAGGGACTCATCCCTTCTACACCCATCAAAGGGATATATGTTCTGTCGTGGAAACTTATTCTCAAGCACTCCTTGTTGAGATTTCTAGAGTATTCAGTAACTCTGTGAGTGTCTTCTCCTCTGACACTTCTCTCCTCTGAACTTAGAAAATATTTTGCCTTGTGCACACTTGCACCTGCTCGATGCCCTCCTGGAAGAGCTCTATAGAGTCCTCAATAAATCTGTGCTACGCTTACTCCTATGCAAACGTTTCTCCAGGGTAGTCAGTAACCCTGTCTCTTTGTGCCTCCTCTGCACAATATCTCTCCCAAGGTGTTCAACAACCTTGAGAATCCTCCTTGGGTTTGTGAGTGTTTTGGTGTGCCCTCCTGGCACGTTCTCTCCTAAACTCGAAGCAGAGTTCATATATGAACTCCTTGCGTTGGCTCATAGAGTTTCCAATACTCTTTCATGCACTCCTTGCATTTAGCCTAAAATAACCCAGAAACGATTCCAACAAACTCCCAGATAGAGAATTCTATCATTCTCCCTACAGATGGAAACTATTCATACACATCTACAACATATGCATATAAACATGTAGATGACATTCATACATGAAACCCATAAACATACACAAAGAATATCATGCAGGAAAACTTCACATTGTATTAACATGAATGTATGTTTACAATGTGTAAAAAAGCTCGGACTGCAACAGAGTCTCATCTCTCTCCTCTCCACTATTGAGCTCTCTACTTGCTCATGATAGATCTCTATATCATTCTATCTCTCTTCTCATCCTTCAGTAGACTCCACTGGGCATATTTTACAAATATTTATAGACAAGGGGCTCGACGAGCTTTCCCTCCAAACTACCTTAGTGACATCCTATCACAATTAAGATGCCTATCTATTGAGGAAAATTACATTGAATTTAATTCAATGGTCATCTAGTCCAAATCAGATCTAGATCCCATCAGCCTGTCGTCCATTAAAGGAGACCTTATCTCCTGCCTGCACTATGGCATCGATTTGTCTCTTCGAGCCTTACAACATTTAATTGCATTTAATTTTACATTTGAAATTTAAAAATGAGGGCAAATGAGAGGGTTAGCGCCTCTCCCCTCCTTGAATGTGTTTTGTTGTGTTGGAATGCTAACACGTTGCTAAGGTGGATTGATGCTCCTGCATCAAAAAGTATGGTAAATGAATCCCTAACGCACAAAACAACCAACCTCAAGACAACCAATCCAAGCCGTAGGAAAATAAGAGAAACGAGAAGGCGAAGAAGGACACTGGGAAGTGGTACAACTTCCACAAAATCCCTTGGCACAACACCAATGAATGTCTCTCAAAACATTCATTGGTGGTCGAGCTCAAATAAATAGAGTCGAACCCTAACTCAGAATCTGATTTAGACAATAATAAAAGGAGATAGATCGTTGATGCAAAACCAACTGCTACTGTTGAGACCACAACAATCCAACCAGAATAACCTATGGATCCTAAGGAGGGGGAGCTCCTCTTCCATTGATAGATGTGGGTGGAGAGGACCCCACTACATTTTATTTTTTATAGCAGAATTCAGAATAAACTCATCTCAACAGAGGTATTTAAGAAGTTGGATTTTCCGACAACACCAAACTCACATCCATACAACATTGGATGGCTTCACCAAGGATGAGATATTCATGTCAACTAGCAGTGTCGCCTATCATACGACATCAACCCCTTAAAGGATGAGTCACTGTGTGATGTTTCCCCACTGGAAGTATATGACTTTTTTTTAGGATAGCCATATATATGGAAGAATCATTTTGTTTATGAGTCTTGACCACGTAGCATCATTATTACTCTCGGGGGTTATCTCTATGGGATACCATAGGTAGTTCCAACTATTATCCTGACAAAAACGTACCACAGAGTAATCTCTCATACCACAAAGTTTAGCCTCTTCATGATCTGTTTAGAAGAGAATGACACTGCAACCACTACAAACTTGGCCCAAGACCCTTGTCTCCAACAGAAGCAGATCAACAATATTGTAGAAGAGCACCAAGATATTCTTACTTCACCTACAAAGGTGCCTCCACAATGTCCATTCAAGCAAAGTTATAACAAATCCCTTCATGTTTTTCATGATGCATCTTCACCGATAGAGTCCTCCCACACTCAAGAATATCATGTAGTTATATTGTTTGAATGGGCCCAACCCCTCCAACAATAGGTTCATAACAACCTTCAACAAGCTAACCAAGACAACTTCTTCAACAAGACAACTTCTTTAGAAAGACAAACAACTCACCAAGGTTCAGATTCAGCAAAAGATTCCTTGAGAAATTGATGCAATGGAGACCATTTCTTCCTAAGGGGGGAAGAATGATCCAGGAGGAAATTAGTGGCCACCCACCTATTCCGCTAGCTCAAAGCAAGGGTTTCCACCTTAACATTTTTTCTACATATTTTTGGGTCCTAAACTTACAAGGCTATTTTGAGGACCTAAACAACATTTTTTGGGCTCACCATATTAGCACCAAAGGTTTTATCCAAAGTGTGTTGTAAAAATTTGTATTCCTCAGATAGACCTTTCCAATGAGCTATTGTGCACCTGAAACGAATATTGTATGCAAAAGTTACACCCTTGGGAAGTTGACATATCAACTACCCCCTTCAGGGCCCGCAAACCTTTTGGTGTTTCATCTTCCGGGGTCAGGGTTTTGGATTTTCTTTATGTTAAAAATGTCTCTAGAGCCTCATTGTAAATAATATCTTCTTCTTGTGAATGATATTAGCCATCACATATATTCTCAAAGATAAGATGCCACCATTCTAGAGAGTTTATCCGCACTGTATTTTTTAAATCTCTGTACATTGCCATCATTAATGAAAATTGGGCATTATTGTATCTCTATGTTTCTGGAAATACATATGTGTATTTACTTATTATATTCCCCCCTTCATTTATTTCTCAAAATAATCTAGATCATGTATAGATAAAAGTAATAGTGACAAGTATAAGGATCCTAGAATATACTAGCAAATCGAAAATAACATCTTTATGTATAAAGGAGAATGGAATTCATTAACCCTTGGATATAAGGAAATGAAACTACAAAATGGATATTGTAGAGGATGATGGGCATGTGGTGTGTTGTGAATATAAAAAATTTAAGGAACTTGAGAATATTTATTCTACACTTGATTCACAGGTTTTTGTCATAGTGCATGCATTAAAATATGGAGGCATTATTTGATGTGAAAGCATTCCTACTAAGAAAGAATAGTCAATTTGGGAATACAATAGAAATTCTTGTTGAGAAGCAAGATAAATTTCAAAGGGAAAAATGGTTGGATTGTTTTGCATATTTGACTTGAGAGTTAAAAACATGAGAAAAGGAAAGTGACCAATGTTGTGGGTGTCCTACCAGAAAGAATGTATCCAATTCATTTAATTGCAATATCATGTGAATATATTCTTTACAAAGAAAGACAGTTTGTATTGTATATATGGAGGATAATATGGGGTACCTAGGGAGGTAACCAAATGGATAATGACTTTAATGTATCCATAATCATGGAATAGACCCGGAATAGAACCATTTGATATTTCATGGGTGATAAATAGGCCCACTAAGTATTTAAGAGAAAATAATGTAATAATAAGTGATAGTTGGCATATACCCCTAGGAATACTCATGAGAAAGTGTAAATACACATGAGTATAATTGTATTTATATATGTTGGATGTATTATTTTGTAGCAAGAATGCCTTGTGGAGTGATTCCTTCCATAACGAGTATTTGATGGTGTTACCCTACCTTAAGGGTTCTTCTCTATATTCCTATCTTATTTATCGTGTGAATGTTTGGTATTTTTGAATACAGGGGTTCAATTATCAATAGTAAGAGTTGATGTTTCATATTTAAATATTGTATCTCTCAAGGTTTACTACATGTTCTATCAAAACTCTTTATTGGGCCAAAAAGGGGAAGATTTTGTTTTTCTTTTTCCATATTTTTTCAAGGGAAAAAGAGGATGGAAAACTTCAGATGGATTTATGAAAATTTTGTGAAGAATATAAAGAATCCAAATATATATCTATGTTCATTTAAAAAAACCCACCTCATTTCAAGAAAAAAATCATCTAAAACAAAGTCTAGGAAGTGGAGTTATCACTGATTTAAAATCGTTCATTTTAAGGTTTTTTCTAGTGATGACCTCATGTTGGAGATATTACACACTCACCTAGTAATTTGTTTTCCTAAGTTTTCTACTCTAATGTTGAGGGTGCTATCCATAGATGAAAATATTCATTCTTGAAAATATTCCCTACAAAATAGGGTACCTCCTACAAAATAGGACACCTTCCCTCTTCAATTTTGAATCAATTAGACTTCAGTTAGAGTAGTGGAAGCAACTCATGCAAGGAAACCTCAATTTTTATCACCAACAGTTTCATGTTCACCTCGAGTTTCTCACCAAAAGAGCATATATCACATGCATGTGTCCAGGAGGGTGCATATCATGTGCATGCATGTGTTTCTCTCACTTCCACATGTTTGATTCAGTTAACTGATTATTGCATGGACATTTAACTAAGACTACGTAGCAGATAAGGTGGAAGATAACTCCAGTTTCTATCACTGAGTTTATAGATCTCTCTAGATCACTACTATGGCACATTTACTTAGCCATGTAGAGTATTTCATGTATGTATTACTCATTCTACCATTGAGTTAATATAATTCCATTATTATTTCTTTGATTCTTGTTTCTCTCTCTCTGTTTCTTTTGCATGCTTCGTGTGAATTTCTCACACTAGGTTATTTGTGTAGGTTTCAACAAAACTTCACATGGTATTAGAGCCCACAAATTTCTAGGAGAAATGCACACAAGAACTCATTTGAAGGTACAAAATATTGAAGTAGTCAGAAAGAATGGAATTTTTTCCATCATCACTTCTTGCACTATGCAATTATTTCGAGTGGAAGCCAAATTTCTATTTATTATAAAATATAGAGTCTTATATCGAATAACCATGGCAGTTAAAGTAGAGTATAATTATGTCGATGAGAAAAATGATTTTCTCAATAGACAATATATGTCTTTCAGACTTATCTACATGTTTGTTTCTATTGAAATAGAATATCATGTTATATCAATCTCAACTCCAGACGAAGTATGGACCAAATTGAAGGTAGTATTTGGGATAAAGGAATATTGTGAAGAATGCATACATAATATTAACAAGACAAATCCAACAAAAAATACATTGGAAGAAAAAGATTCTCAGGATCCACATGCAGAGACTCCCATGCATGCATCTCAGGATCCACATGCAGAGACTCCCATGCATGCATCCTAGGAGTTATATGTAGAGACTTTTTCACATCCTCTTGTTTCAGAAATTTGAGATGATGTCTCCTCCAAATAAGATATGATTTTAGATATGATTCTGAATCAAATTCAGAATATATTGAGCATGTAGATGATGAGCTAGATCAAATACCCAAGTGGGCACAATCCATATTACCGAAAGTTGATTATCTTGCGGATGATCATGTCGATCCTAGAAGGATGAGATTCCAATTTGAGGGAGATCCACATGTGCTCATAGTTATAGAACCAGTGATGCACATCCATTTCTACATGGTTCTAACATCCAACCTTCCATCCTACGTAGAGGTTGAAGGGAATATGTATCGGAAAACTTCCATAAATGAGGGGATTTGGATATTCTTCCTTCCAATGAGAAAGTGGATATATGTGAACATTTCACTAGTGCATCTACTTTACCAGATCTGTACAAACATCTACATATTCAACAAAATATTCACCAAACATAAATGTGCATAGTTGTGAGGTCTCCTTGGAGTGAAGGATATAGTTGATTAGCAATTTTCTTTATTTCCTTATTCATCTTTGATGCATTGTAGTTTGAGGGGGCGGGGTCCCATGAGGTTTTCCCTCTTTCCTCCTTTTTTAGTGTTCATTCATTAGATGCATTGTAAAATGTGTACCTAACATGGCCTTGTTTTTTGGACCTATTCTTCATTTACATCCTCATAGTGCTCAAGGGGTGTGTTGGAGATATTACACACTCACTTGGTAATTATTTTTTCTATTTTTTCTAGTCTAATGTTGAGGGCGTTATCCATAGATGAGAATATTCCTTCTTGAGAATATTCGATACAAAATAGGGTGCCTCCTACAAAATAGGGCACCTTCCCTCTTCAGTTTTGACTCACTTAGACTTTAGTTAGACTAGTGGAGGAAATTCATGCATGGAAACCTTATTTTTTATCACCAGCAGTTGCATGTTCACCTTGGTTTTCTCACCAAGATAACGCATATCACATGCATGTGGCCAGGAGGGTGCATATCATGTTCACACATATGTTTATATTACCTCCACATGTGTGACATAGTTGACTGATGATTGCATGGATAGTTAACTAAGACAAGTTAGGAGATAATGTGGCATATAACTCTGGTTTCTATCGGTTAGTGTCCAAACACTACTACATATTGAAAAATTTGCGACGACTACTTGCGACGAAAGTACTCTTTCATCGCAAAATTCAAGAGAAAAAGTTCAATTTTTCAATTTTTCAATTTTGATCTAAATCCACCTCGTATTCGTCGCTCTATCGACGAACCCAAACTTTCGTTTGTTTTTTGATGATCATCAAGATGGTGGATTATTGTCTCTATTTCAAAAAACTTGTGTTTTTGTCACAAGACCGATGCTCACTATTGACCGTTACACTTTTTGATACTATCCATATTGACCGTTATACATTTTGATAAAGTCTAAATTGATATATTCAATGTTCGTTGCAAGAGCGACAAATTGACTGTTATAATTGTTCTCGTCTTCGACAAAGTGACCTAAATATAACAAATAAATAGGTATATATATATAGGTCACGTTCGTCACAATTGTGATGACCGTGACCTAAATTGACCTATAAATATTTGACGATTTAAAGATTTTACGACAATCTTTCTATAACAACGATGGTTTCGAAAGGGTATTTTTGTGCAGAAGAATGTCGCGGAATATAGTTAGAGGTGGGGAAAAAAGTAAAGTAGGTGAAAAGGGTGATGGTAGATGTTATTTCCCTTGCAAAAATGTTGCCTCATACGTCCCATAAGAATTTTAATAGCAACAGCTACAAAACATTATAGGAAATATGGGCACATTAATGGTAGATCGAATGAATATCATCCCATGGTAATTAGATATATATTCATTATCTGTTTTTATTTTGTCAATTTTATATAAAATTATAATAATAATAATAATAATCTATTTTTAAGGTCATGGCCAAGCCAACACACCAAATTGGTGTATGAGACCCCCTTGTTTGTGGGACAAGGGACCCCCCTCTGCCCAACAATTTTGTCTGGTAAAGTCTATGGAGGTATACATACCCTACCCCCCTCTAGATTTGAACTTGTGACCTCTTAAGAGGATACAATATGTATATATATTGTTTGAATTTTTGTTATAGTATACACTAATTTTGCATGATTGTTCATAATTATAAAGTTAGAGTTTCCCTCTAACTTTCCACAGAATATTGCACCAAGTATTAGTAGAAATGATGTTGTACAAGCTGAGGAACATCATGACCAAGAAAATGAGGATCTCATGGAAGAAGATGATGGGACAAATATATTGTTTGAATGTTTGTTATAGTATACACTAATTTTGCATGATTGTTCGTAATTATAAAGTTAGAGTTTCCCTCTAACTTTCCATAGAATATTGCACCAACTATTAGTAAAAATGATGTTGTACAAGCCGAGGAACATCATGACCAAGAAAATGAGGATCTTGTGGAAGAAGATGATGGGACAAATCAAGTTAATGATCCCATGGAAGAAGATGATGGGACAAATCAAATGATCCAAGATTTGTTTTCACAACCGGATGAGAATGGGGACAATGTTGGCATTTATGATGAACCTCTATTAGAAAAGGAAAATAAATGAATTTATTAAGGATCAAGAGAAAATAATATCTTCTCTACATTGTTGCTAGTGAAGTTAAAGGTTATGAATAAATTGTTGAACACTTGTATGACACAGATCCTAAGGTATGTAATATGTTTTCTATTTGTTTTTAGTGTTAATTAATGTGTAAAATAAGAATTCAATTTTTACGATTAATATTATTACATTAAGTAGTTATTTGTTATGTTGTAGATTGTTAGGTGAATTTTTGTTACCATCGTCAAATATTTTACCTCACACATATCAAGGTTTGCATGCCATTATGAAAGACATTGGAATGGATTATCAAACTATAGATCCATGTCGTAATGACCATATTATATATTATTGACAACATGGTTCGAAAACAGAATGCCTGCAATGTCTTATCAGTATATATCGAACTGATCAAGTAACAAAAAGGGTGCCTCGAAAGGTTCTTCGTCATATTCCCATAATTCCATGTTTGCAGCGATTGTTCATGCGTGAAATCATAGCACAATTTATGGATTACCATGCACGCAACAAAAGTGGAGATGGTGTTATTTGAATGCATGATGATGGTTTTGCATTTAGGGTAATCGAGGAAAAATGGGCAGATTTCAAAGATGACCCTCGTAATCTTAGGCTTTCATTGGAAGCTAGTGGTGTTAATCCATTCAGAGAGCTTAGGTCTATTTACTCAGTGTGGCTTATTTTTGTTATCAACAATAACAATCCTCCTTGGATTTCAATAAAGAGGGAGCACATAATGTTGACAATGATTGTTCCAGGTATTTGTTTACATTAATTTTTTGAATGTAACATTTTCATTTGTTTCAATTTTTGCATAATATCTTTTGCTTATTTATTTACTTATATATATTACATGATATCATTCCTATAGTAATTATGTGTAATTTCAAACAATTAGGTAAGTACCAGGTTAAAGATATGAATGTATATATCGAGCCTCTTATCGACGAGATACTAAAGTTATGGGCTAGCATCACAATGTAGGACATATGTAAACCAATCGGGGAGAATAATTTAAATTTGGTGGAATACTTGTATGGACAATTCTTGATGCCCTTAGACTAACACATTTTTGTGGTATGTAGCATTCTAATTTTTCTCTTTATTACTATATAATTTTTTAATGTTATCATGGTGCATGTTTAATTTTTAAATAATCTCATCGTATAATTGATATTAATACATTTGTTGTAGGTCTTCAAACAAAGGGTAAATTTGCATGTCCAGTTTGTGGCCCTAAGATGAATTATCGTCATTCAAAAAGTTTAGGAAAGATGGTGTTTGATGAGTATAGGCA
>JZKD02S2218185.1:197396-218852 GCA_000966675.3 Picea glauca
ATATTTGTTACATAGTCCTTGAAAAAAGACAAAAGACTTATGTAGCGGATATTAATTTGGTCTTTGTGTGGGACATTTTATGCCATTAGTATGTTTTGTACAAAAATAATGGATCCTGGGGAATACACCATGGTCAAGAAATGAGAAATGAGGAACAAGGAACAAGGAATGAGGAACGAGGAAACAGAACAATGAACAATGAATGGAAATTGTACTAGGACTAGACATTGACAATAGTGACCTGTGAATGGGGCCAACGTTGAAATGTTTTCAAACAATTTTTGTATGCACTGAAATTTTACATGGATAGAATATTCGCATGACGTAACGATATGGGAGGGTTTATGGACTAAAACTTCACTCACACACCCACTTTCTTCCATCATAAATTCATCATGTAAACCATAAACCCTAAATTTCTTTCAAAGTACACAATTTGGTTGACACAAGTTTTAAGTTTTCGTCAGTCTTTCTTCATTTTTCTTTCAGGTTCTACATTAATGTATATACAACATATCTGTGTCATAGTTGTGATGAAAAAACCTTTTTTTTTTATTTCTTAATCAACACCATAAAAATACTAGAGGCAGGCGACAGTGACATGTGAATGGGGCCAACGTTGAATTTTTTTCACACTGTATCTGTATGCATTGAAATTTGACATGGATATACTATTCACATGCATTAACTATATGGGAGGGTTTCTGGACTCAAATTTCACTCACACACACTCTTTCTTCCATCACCATATCATCATGTAAGCCATAAACCCTATTTTTCATATGTTCTAGTAGATATGTTAATGATTCCAAATTTCATATTTGTATTTGACTGAAGGTCTAGCTAGCTTGCAAAGTATAAAAAATTAATTTCAATTTGATAAGCCAAATATGAAATAAATCCAAGCATCATTTGATATCATCACAAGAGAGACAAATGTAAATAATCTTGCGATGAATTAGCTATACTATCGACGAAAAAGGTTCGTCGATAGTATAGCTAATTTGTCACAATAATATTGTGTCTAATTTGAATGTTGTTACATGGTTTGAAAGGAGTGTAGAGATTATATTATTGTGAAATGTAGTGTAGTCTATAAGAACAATCTCTATGCCAAACCTTAAAATGGATTGTACCATATCTTGTTCATAAGACAAATATTCTTTGTATGTTTCCTTTGTGGTGGCTCAAGCCCTCAGTACACATGATGCCTGACAATGAAATGTAAAAAATTGACTATTGAATGATAATGTTATGTCACCCATGGTTAAGAAAATAACTTAAGGTTCTTAGGTCCTATTTGAATATTCTTAGAATTGATATTCGTTACATAGTCCTTGAAAAAAGACAAAAGACTTATGTAGTGGATATTAATTTGGTCTTTGTGTGGGACATTTTATGCCATTAGTATGTTTTATACAAAAATAATGGATCTTGTGGACTATACCATGGTCAAGGAAAGAGGAAAAAATAAAAAGGAACGAGGAACGAGAACACAGAATAAGGAACAAGGAACATAAATTGTACTAGGACTATACACCGTCAACAATGACCTGTGAATGGGGCCAACGTTGAAATTTTTTCAAACAGTTTATGTATGCATTGAAATTTGACATGGATAGACTATTCACATGCCTTAATAATATGGGAGGGTTTCTGGACTCAAATTTCACTCACACGCCCACTTTCTTCAATCATTAATTCATCATGTAAACCATAAACCCTAATTTTATTTCAAAGTACACAATTTGGTTGACGCAAGTTTTAAGTTTTCATCAGTCTTTCTTCATTTTTCTTTCAGGTTCTACATTAATGTATATAAAATGTATTTGTTTCATAGTTGTGATGAAAAATCCCTCTTTTTCATTTATTTCTTAATCAACACCATAAAAATACTAGAGGTGGGCAACAATGACATGTGAATGGGGCCAACGTTGAAATTTTTTCAAACTGTATCCGTATGCATTGTAATTTGACATCGATATAATATTTACATGACTTAATTATATGGGACAGTTTCTAGTCTAACCATGTTGAATTTCGATGCATACATGCACATATTGAAGAAATATCGACGTTGGCCCAATTCACTGCTCACTATGCGGGGTCGGTGCATGATATTTGTGGTGAGTGAATTAAAGCTTCTGCGACATCAAATCGACTTGGTAATTAAATAATAAACCCCTCCTTAAGTATTATGCAGGGACATCAAACATCCATAAGTATCATTATGGGTGTTATGATATCCTTAAGTATTATGCGGGTTTGGTGGAAGAAATTTGTGATGGGTGTATTGGAAGTTCCATGTCAAATTTCAAGATAGTTTCGACATCGATTGAATAGAAGGGAATGACAAATGATGACAATGACAGGTGAAAAATGATGAACGTTGATGCAAATGTGGACAATATCAAAGATTATGTGGGTACATCATACATCCTTGAGTCTTGAAACCCTCACATACTGTCAAGGCATGTTCTTGGCCAACCATATTCCCCAAGCAATAAAGAGTGGGAGGGATTTGTATATTTTAGTTTTCTTGTTCTCACACCATTGTGTGAGATATTTTTAGACAGATTCCCCTCTCCATGCATTATGGAGATTTAATTTCTATCCCCTGTATCTTCCACCAAACTTTCTTAGAGTAGCGGCAAGACAAGAGAAGGTGGAAGTTAGCTTCAATTTTAGATTCATAGAGACAACACCTACCAGGGCCTTAAAAAATTATTTTATGTAGGATGTGCCAAGTTAGAGATTTATTATTTAAGACAAGCCACAGTTTTATTTATTTATCTAGCTAGGAACTTCAATTTCTAGATTAATTTCCATGACCAAAAAGTGGGATCTCACCCCCCACTACTATAAGTTCTTTACAACCTATCCTTGGTTCATATCCCCTAAAAGGATTAAAATACCATACAAGTTGATCCTCTTCCTCACCAATTCTTATAAAGAATATTTTTAAGGATTCTTGTGAATTCCTTCAATATTTATACACGATCCTCCCTAAGACCAAGCTCTCTCCAAGAGAGATATTATTGCCAACTATAGGTTTCAATGGGTTCTTTTGCAATTTTCCTCAGAGTGTTGAAGCATCTATGATTTATTTATTGAATGAGGGGAATAGGTAATTTGAAGGATTCTATGATTCCTACCCAAAATTCCAGCCCTAATTGGACATTATCTCCCTTTCCAAAATGCCATACTAGGAAATTTCCAATCAGGGGGAATGATGTGATAATTGGTTTTCAAATAACCGAGGAATTTTGGTATTTTTTAACAGGAATTATTACCTAGTCCTCCACTAAGTCTAGAGATATGTATTTATCCTTTATGACATGAACACATAATTTGGTACCTGGGAGGAGACTCCAAACATTTTTATCAACAAAATACTTTAAGAAAAAAAGATATTCTTGAGACCCCATCCTTCTTGATATTTGGGAATTGCTACTTTTCCAAGAGACCAACACTATGCATTTTTTCTCACTCTCACTCAACAAAAGGAAATAGTAACACAACTACCTTATCCACTATAAGAATGTTAAGACTAAGAATGTTCACTTAGGGAACAAGACCCTTGTTTCCCTCCCTTGAGCTTGGTTAGACCTTGAGACCATTCTTGGTTCAAAACCAACTTATTCATGGTGCCCAAATTCCACTTGGAGGTGAATGATATGTTACATAGGTCATATGTGGTGGTTTGACTATTTGTCTATGGTTCTTGAGCTTGAGAAGCAAGTTTTAGGGTTGAAGACTCTTGTTTCCTTTCATCAACTATAGTGATGAACCTAAGACCCATCAATGATGATCAATAAGACCTCATAATGCCACCCATATTCAACTTGGATGCCAAAGACTCCCTAGAGAGGACTCATGGCATGGTTTTTAGGTGTTGTTGATGGTGGTTGAGCTCGAGAAGGTTTAGTTAAGGGTTTAGGCCATTGTTTCCAACTTCCCATGTTTATGCCTCTACACCCATTTTCAATGTACAAAACCTAATCATGATGTCTATATCCCTCTTAAAGGCCAAATTTTTGTTATGTTGGTTTGAGGACTTGTTCAAGGCTCTCGATGACTTGTTCACCCATCCATGGCATTTTGTGGTGACCTGAGGACTTGTTCATGGTGCTTTATCTAAATATGATATGTTTGGGGCTTGAGTTGTTTTTTCCCTCCCTTGACCATGAAGGTTAAGGGCTTGAGTCTTATTCCCTACCACAAACATGGTCAAGGCCCCGAGACCCATATGTAGTATGAAAAACATATAAAAGGTTATGGTATAGGTGTTTTTCATGACACATGAGCTTGAGAAGGTTCAATTATGGCTTCAGTCTTTTAATCTCCCCTTAACCATTTTTAGGTGTTAAGACCCATTTCTAGAGAACAAAACCTACTCATGGCACATGTATCCTACATCTTGGAGGCCTTCAAAGAAGCCTTACAAATGACTGATGTGTTGGTTAAGGCCTCTCTACCCATCCTTACAACAAAAAAACCTCCTAATGGTGTCCTTGTCCAACTCTAATTCTAAGGACCCCCTAGAGAGGGATTGTGTTGTGGTTTATAGGTGTTTTTCATGACGATTGAGCCTAAGAAGTGTCATTTAGGGCCCTCATATCCCACTCAAGTGCTAAAAAAACCTAACCATGATGTACCCAATAACTATGCCATGTGTGGAACCGAGACATGCTCTTTTTTAGGGCCTTTGTTGTGGTTGAATCATGGCACCCATATTAATCTAGTAGGCCAAATATACCCTATGAAGGTCATGTGTCATGATTCAAGGATGATTTCAATGAAAAAACTTGAGAATATTCATGGTTTTTATTTTTGGTGCTTGACTCAAGACTCTTCATTTAGGACATAATACCATTATTTATCTCCCTTGAAATTGGCTAGACCTTAATACTAATTATTTGTTCATAAATAACCTAGTCATGGATCCCATATCCCATTTGGACATTAATGATACCCCTTGATTGATATGTGACCCAATCCTTCTCTTAGATCCTCCTTCTTATCTCTTGTTGGGATGGTTTGGGTGCTAAATATCTAGCAATGGTAGCTAAATCTAGACCCTTTCCCTTCTCCTTTTTCTTTTTCATTAGGAGAGTTGGAAACATTATAGATCATGTCAGGTCACTCACCCACAATATAGTTGTTTAAGTCACTAGGTCCATCCTTGTTAATCTCACCGGCTTGCTGAAAAACGTCTTGGGATACCATGCAAGTATTTTGATCATGTGGTAGGCCACACAGATTGTACCATGGTAAGAATTTATGGTCATGGTAGACTTTACCAGTAAAATTGTTGGGCGGAGGAGGTCTCATAGACCAATTTGGTGTCTGGATTGACCGTGACCTTACAAAATAGATTATTATTATTATTATTATTATTAATATATTAAAAACATTAAAAAACATGTGTTAAAACAAAACAAAAAACATTAAAGAAAACAAATTTAAAACAAAATAAAAAAATTAGTATTAAAAACATTAAAAAAAATTAAACATAAAAAATCAAACAAAAAAAAACAAATGGAAAGCATTAAGCTCGCGCCCTAGTGCATTCAAACCACAACAATATTGATCCCTAATGCATTCACACCACATAAAGTTGACCAAGAGGGAGGCGAGAGCCCGTTAGGGAGGAGATAACCCGCTAGGGAGGAGAGAACCACAACAAGTGAGAGAGGGAGGAGAGAACCACATCAAGCCTGAGAGAGATGAGAGAACCCATGCCCTACATTTACACCTGTGACGGAAAAGAAATCATGCGCCTTGCATTCACACCACAACAAGCCCGACAGGGAGGAGAGAACAACAGGTGTTTTGAGTCGTGAGCTCCATTGGTGTTTCTCTAAAGGCGCGAGGGTTTCACCATTGCCTTATTTGGAAAAATACAGTAGACGTTTTGCAGGTGTGTCGGAACAATAGAACACAGGGTGAGAACAATATCTTGTCGGACCCTAGGCAGGTGTGTGTGCTGGTTTTTAGCATTGTTAAATTTAACGTCAAATTTTCCCGAACTTAACCTTGTTTTTTTCTTTCTCTAGTAATTCGCCACAAATATGGACGTTGGAATTTTAATCTGACTACTTGGCATCCATTTTGTATGATTTATAAGTAGTAAAGATTAATTTTTTAATATACGTATTTCTTCAAATCTTAGTAAAATGGAGTTTTTGGGGTTTTGGGGTTTCAAATATCGGTGTGCGACGATAGCTCTTTATTTTCAGGTGTGTGATGATCTCTGTTTATTGTCTCTCTTGCGACGATAGCTCTACATTGTCTCATTTGCGACGATTTCCCTACTTTGTCTCATTTGCGATGATTTCCCTACTTTGTCGCGCTTTCAAGGATTTCTGACAACTTCCCTAGTGTCGTCGCTCTTGTGACGTTAATCCAGGTTCGTTGCACATTCCACATCGTGTGAAGTGATGTTTGGGAGACTCTAGATTTGTCACAATATCCATGACATACGTCGCAAGAGCATCGAAATAGTCGTTGCAAAATGACCCAAATTTGCTAGTGAAATATCTCTATATCACTACTATGGCACATTTTCTTCTATCCATGTAGAGTGTTTCATGTATTTATTACTCATTCTACCATTCAATTAATAAAATTCAATTATTCTCTCTCTCATTCTTTCTTCTCTCTCTCTCTATGTTTGTTTTGCAATGTTTGTATGAATTTCTCTAGTTAGGTTCTCTGTGCAAGTTTCACCAAAACTTCACACCTCATAGTTTGCAGATCATGTACCTTTTGACATAGTTCCTAGATTTTAGTCAAACTAGTACCAATAGAAGAAAAATGTCCATGGGATTTAATAAGTGTAGTTATAATACCCAATCATAGAATTATCATAGAAGTTATGATGATTTTACATTATCCACCTCAAACCCTAGTTTCGCAAATGAACTCCATTTAAAAGTAAGTGACTTCCTTTAAAACCATAGTTCTATTTTTTTGGTTTTCGCAAGGAACATGTATTTTATAGGGGAATATAATGGTCCTAGTATTGAAGAATATATAAAATGATAAATTCAAAATATCCAACAAGTTGAAAAGGTAATATGTATACTCATATAAGAGATGAAGAACTTATATGGCATAGATTATTTAATTTGTTGAAAATATTCAAAATTCTAGATGAAGAATATGAAAGAGTATTTTTAGACAGGCGATATCATGTTGTGGAGGAAAAAAAGAACACTACGGGTTTATTTTCAGGTGACAAATTCCTATTACAAGTACATGGATGTATTCAATAGGAAAATATTATTATTTCAGTAAACCCTAGTAGCAAACATAATTTCATCAATGTTAATTTGTATAAAAGATTGCAAATTCCCACAAAACATATTCAAAGCACACAGGTTGAGGGTGAGAATGTTCAAATTTTTAAATATTTGAAGATTTCCATGGATAAATATATTTTGCATTCAAATTTTCATGCTATAGATATGGATAATGTGGATATTGTTTTGGGACACCCTTGGATGGAATCATTTGCTACAATTAATATTCTGTGAAAAATAAGTTTTTGAAGATTTGGTACAAGAAAAAGAAAATTACACCGTAGGATATTTATTCTACTAAACAAGAAGGGCCCAAGGGGGCACTTGAATAATTCCTTGTAGGGAAACTAATTGCATTACCTACTAACACATCGGATGAAGAGTCTGAGGTTTAATCATAATAAGAGCCTATAGAATTACATGAAGAAAATCCCCAAGAAGGGCATACAAAGGAAGAAGAAGCTAAGGAGATAAATGAGTCAAAGGAACCACATGTTGAAGAGTCAAATAAGGAAGAACCAGTAGCTAAGTTTAAATCAAAGGAAGAGCCTACAAAAGAACATGAAGAAAAGCTCTAGGAAGGGCATACAAATGAAGAAGAAGATAAGGATATAAATGACTCAAAGGAACCACGTGTTGAAGAGTTAAAGAAAGAAGAACTAATATCTAAGGTTGTTGTATATTTCCACTCACACCACCCAGAGAAATGATAGTCGTCAAAGCAAGGGTATCAGAAAAATTACTATGGATCAACATGGAATAAAAAATGAGAACAATATGGAAGGACATGGAGGACTAAAAGAACTACATGGAGATATCAGAGGAGCACATTGAATACATGGAACCCAAGAAGAAACCAGAATCAAGATATGTGAGGAAAGGCCATAGTTGATCCTAATGTCCACATTTCACTAGGATGGATGGATGCTCATGCATGGCACCAATTGACTACATTTATTAACAGGTCATGTTATATGGATTTCTCTCATGTTTCAAGGGTGAAACATGTGAAGTGGGATGTAATCTAATGTATCTATGGAGGATAATAAAAGGTACCTAGGGAGGTACCCAAGGGGATAAAAAAGGTAATGTGGCCATAATCATGGAATATTCCCATTTAGTAGTTGATGGATAATAAATAGGCCCACTAGGTAGTTAAGAGGAAATAATATAATAATAAGGGGTAGTTGGCATTGGCCCCTAGGAATACTCATGAGAAAATATAAATACACATGAGTATCATTGTATTGACATACGTTGGATGTATTTTTTTTTAGCAAGCATAGCTTGTGGAGTGATTCCAAATACCCTTGATTGCATTCCAAATACACAAAAGGGTAGTAAATAAAAGAAAAACATAAAATTTGCAGTCACTAATAGATGGGAGGTATAAATAATGCATATGAAGTGAGAAGTGTATATATACTTGGAATTTGGTATTGCTTGTAGAGAATAATGGACTTTGAAATGAGTTCATACAAATATGGAACGATATAAATTGAAACATTATCGAGTGCTATGAAATTATAGTAAACAAAATTAAACTTTGGGAAAGATTGGCCTAGGAAATGAAGTATCTAATGAGGTTGTAATACCATTAGGGGATGGAAATTAGGTAAAGTCAAGTTGGGCTTGAGTGGAATTTCTCAAGAAAAATGTAGTAATTCCTAGAAGCAAATTGAATGTAAAGGAAACTCAAAACAAAAGCAAAGATTGTTTCCATAATCAAATTATATTTGAAGGCAGTGAAGACAACAAAGAAAAATGAAAAATGGTAAAAAATGGTAAAAAATGTTGTAGCATGCTAAATAATTTATTGCAATATTAAATGTTGAACATGGCCAACAAGGTAGATGTAACAATAAGGGGTTTCTCATCTTTATTTCACTTTTTCGTTTTGAAAATCAACATGTCATTTAAGAAAATAACAAGTATATATGTGTATGTATGTATTAAATTGCTACTTGGATAATAAAATCACAGCTAATGATCTAGTATGTAATTGGAAATAATTCCATGGAGTAGATTAGCTATGGTGTGGAAATCCATGCTATTCAAAATAATTGGTAGGGAGAAATCATTAAGTCTTATCTTATTGCATTGTTTATATTTATTTAGAATAATAAAGCTACTATGTGTAGATAGTAAAGGCATGGAAATGTTGATAAATGCAAGAGAGTAAATTAAATGCAATGCATATGCACTTGTGGAGATATTGAGGTATAATATGTGGTAGAGTGCATATAAATATGTTTGAGCATACATGTGATATTGCATATTGGATAAATATGATATGATGCAACATAAATAATAAGTATCGCACCATGACTAAATGTCGTTGTTGATGGTTGTCTAACCTTTGTAAACTGGCATGGAAATTCCACTGGAATAACTCATCAAAATAGATATTATAACATTATGAAATATTAGACTATGCAGACTAATTTTCCTTAGATCCCAGATTAATTAATTACTAGCATTTCTTAAAATTATGAAAATAATTGAATACGAAAATGAAAGAAGAATAAAAAATATACACACCATCCACTCAATTGGACATAATGTTGACATCAACGACAATATGTGTCAATGATGCACATGAAGCTCAGAAGGGAAAGCGCATTGCAGAAACGTGATCAGGATCGAAATCCCCACGGGACAAACCAGGACCGTTGGATACGCAAGTGCGAGATCAAGGGAAGGGATTGATTGTGGAGCACGAAGGGAGAATTAAACAACGCATTAATTCCAATCCCACAATTAGTCTAGACCACCAGATTACAAGAGAAGGATCGTTGGAGAACTGGTCAATGATTAGATCAAGTCATGACCATTGGATACAAAAGCGCTAGATCAAGGGCATGGATTGATTACAGAGCGCGAAGGGAGAATTAAACAAGGCATTATTTACAATCCCGCAATTAGTCTAGACCGTTAGATCTCATCGATTCAAAGATCGACGAATTTGGTTGATCCACCAACAATCGCACAACTTCAATTGTGGAGTTTGGGTGATGGGTTGAACCATGTACAAGCTATGGTTCCATAATATACACCGACCGTCGATGGTCACCTGCCAATACGATCTACGATTGGCATCAATTCCACTGCCAAATCAACAGTTTCCATTATGGAACTCAATGATAGTTTTAAATGTCATGCTAGTTGAGGACCCCGTAATCATCCTTGATCGTTCATCTGCTCCGAGAGAATTCTCAACCGTTGGATCAAGTTGAGTGGAAGGAGAGAGTAATTCATAAAGAAGGACGAAGTTATGAATTCTCTAAGTAAACAAGAACCATTCACTCACCTGTAGATTAATTCATGGTCGTTGATTTGTTCGAAACATCTAGACAAGCCAAGATTGTTCGACTAACGAAAGAAAGAATAATGACCATCTCATCTGTTTTTGGGAAAGATACTCCAGGAGGTTTAATAATAGCAAATACTAGAAGTCGTAAAGTTGAATTTTCAAAGTAAATGAGAGCCATCCATCTCAACCATAGATTAAGTCAGAACCGCTAGATTAAGCAGTAAAATAATGAGTAAGGATTGGATCTAGACCATTGATTTGGTTCTGGGAATCATGTTAACCATCGGATCAACCTATGTGAGAGGTAACCATTTCGGGAAATTGAAAACTCTGGAATATTAGATGATTGTCAAAGAAAAATCGTCGAACGCTGAAATCCAGTGAACTAGGTTTTAGCCCCCAATCATGGGTTATGAACACATAAGACATAAGGTGTTGGTAACATCACTTAGACAATAATCCCATGGTTTTGCGCAAATGGTCACATGTAAATGGTTTGAAGGAAGTGCCTCTATAGAATTTATTTCTACAATATTTGTAGAGACATGAAATTAAGTTAAATGAAATCGATCCTGTGATGAATTAATGAAAAGAATTTTCATTAAATTGAAAAGTCTTCTTGATAATATTTGAATAAATAGAAACAAACAATATTATTGTTAATGAAGAGGTTTGATGATCCAAACAAAGGGACACAATGTTTCATAGCTCACATCATTCGAAAGAGTATATAAACGAGAAAGAGTGGTGAGAAGAAAGTGTCTATGTAGTCCAGATAAGAAGATCAAAACAAAAGCAAAATCTAAGAAGAAGAACTGTTGATTCTTATGCAGTGAGGGTGGAAGGGAGGAGAATGGAAGGATTCATATCCTTACTAATCAAATTGTAAAAGATAAGGGATTCAAAGATTCCTAGTGTTGGTTCCCTAAATACAAGGGAGTTGGTGCTTCCTAGGGTTGGTTCCCTAAAAACGAGGGAGTTGGTGCTTCCTAGGGTTGGTTCCCTAAAAACGAGGGAGTTGGTGTTTCCTAAGGTTGGTTCCCTGGAGAAGGGGATCTGTGTCTTCTAGAGTTAGTGCTCTAAAGAGGATTGGTGTCCTTCACTATTCTTTATAAACCTTGTAATTAATGTTAAATATATTTATATAATTGAATTTGCATACAATTCATTGTTGATTTATTGTGGTGATCAATAAAATATAAAAAGTAATTGTTAATTGTTAAGAAGGGGTAATACTGATTCACCCCCCCCTCTCATTATTCTAAAAATTGGTATCAGAGAGGGTGCCTTCAAAAGATTCTAACAACTGGAAGGTATATCTTGAAGATGGATCAACAAGAAGGAATGTCTAACAACAAAGCACCATTGTTCAATGGAGGAGGCTATGCTCTATGTTACATAAAGAATGATGAAGATAACCTAGGAAATTTTGACCCAAGATCTGATGAAGGAATATTCTTAGGACACTCATCGAATAGAAAGGCATACATATGTTATAATACCAGACTACTAAAAATAGTGGAAAGTGAAAATGTAAAAATAGATGATCTAATGAAGGGAATATCCCAAGGCTTTGATAAAAAATATCAACAAAAAGATGATGATATAAAATATCAACAATAGGATGATGATTTATCATGTCAGCAAGAATATGATTATGAAACATAGGAAAATGAACCTCACACTGATGAACAAGACAATGAATAAATTATCTTGCCAAGAGCTCCATCAAAAAGAGTTCAGAAGAATCATCCTAAAAGCCAGATCATTGGAGATAAAAGTACAGGAGTGGAAACAAGAAGGAAACTAGCTTTTGACTCAGAACAAGCAATGTTATCCCTAATTGAACCTAAATTAGTTACAAATGCTGTTAAAAGTAAATATTGGATAAAATCAATGAATGAAGAACTAGATCAAATAGAGAAGAATCAGACTTGGGAACTAGTTCCAAGACCCAAGAACAAGAATGTGATAGGAACTAAGTGGATATTGAAGAACAAATTAAATGAAAATGGGGAAATTATGAAGAACAAAGTCAAATTAGTCTACAAATGATATTCCCAAGTAGAAGGTATTGATTTTGAAGAAACTTTCGCTCCAGTAGAAAGACTTGAGGCAATCAAAATGTTCCTAGAATTTTCATGGTTCAGAAATTTCAAAATCTATCAGAAGGATGTCAAATCATAATTCCTTAATGGATCACTAGAAGAAGAAGTCTAAGTTGAGAAACCAAAAGGTTTCATGTTATCTGAAAACCAAGACTATGTGTGAAAACTAAAAAAGGCTCTGTATGGTCTTAAACAAGCCCCCAGAGCATGGTTCTCTAGGTTTGATCAGTATCTACAAAAACATGGATACAAGAGAGGGACTACTGACAACAACTTATATATCAAAATTGAGGATCGAAACATGATTGTTGTGGTAGTATATGTAGATGGAATCATATTTGGGTGTAATCTCACTACACTAAGCAAAAAAATTGCAACCAAAATGAAAGAAGATTTTGAAATGTATATGTTGGGAGAAATATCATTCTTCTTAGGTTTACAAGTAAATAAAAAAAAAAGGAATATTTGTTTCCCAAACCAAATATATAAAGGAAATGCTGAAGAAATTCCAAATGGAAGACAACAAACCTATGGGTACTCCAATGGTCACAGGATGTAAACTAATTCTAGAAGATGACTCACCAAAAGTAGACCAAACAATGTATATATCTATGATTGGAAGTTTTCTCTATTCAACAACAACAAGACCTAACATCATGCAGGTTGTAGGATTCGTGGGGAGATTTCAATATGCACCTAAAGAAACCCACTTAAAAGTAGTAAAAATAATATGTAAATACCTTCAAGGAACCCTAGAACTAGGATTATGGTATCTAGAAGATAAAGACTTCAATCTAATCACATATACTGATGCAGATTGGGAAGGTAACATAGATGATAGAAAAATCACCAGTGGAGGAGAATTTTTCTTAGGAAAAATTCTAGTAGCATGGTCAAGAAAGAAACAAACATCCACATCACTCTCTATAGTAGAGGCATAATATATTTTTGTTACATCGTGCTTCACACAAGTTATTAATTGGATGAAGAAAACTCTAGAAGACCTACAAAGAAAATATAATGATCCTATTACTATTAACTAGGAAAACACTAGTACCATAAGTATCTCTAAAAACCCATTCATGCATTCGAAAACCAAACATATCCCAATTAAATACCATTTCCTAAGAGATAAGGTCGCCCAAAAAATAGTTAAAATAGTATATCTAGACACCAAAGAACAGATTGCAGACATTTTCGCAAAACCTTTGCCCAGGAGTACTTTTGAAAATATCCAACAGAAACTAGGAGTAATTCAAAAACCTCATTAAAAATTGAATGGTCAGGGGGATCATAACCATAGGGAGAGCAACCCTTTTCCATTGATGTCAAAGGGGGAGAGTAACTTCATAGAGAAAAACATCATCACAGGGGGATTTTGTATGAAGTTAGAGTGTTGACCTCAATGACAAAGGGGGAGATTGTTGGACATATTTTCATTGATGTCAACAGTCAATGAAACACATGAATCTTATAAGGGAAATTGAATAGCAGAAACATGATCAGGATCGAAATCCCCATGGGACAAACTAGGACCATTGGATATGCAAGCACCAGATCAAGGGCATGGATTGATTGTAGAGGGAGAAGGGAGAATTAAACAACGCATTAATTCCAATCCCACAATTAGTCTATACCATTAGATTACAAGAGAAGAACTGTTGGAGGACCGGTCAATGATCAGATCAAGTCATGACCATTGGATACACAAGTTCCAGATCAAGGGCATGGATTGATTGTAGAGCGCGAAGGGAGAATTAAACAACGCATTATTTCCAATCCTGCAATTAGTCTAGACCATCATATCTCATCGATTCAAATATCAATGAATGTGTTTGATCCACCAACAATATCACAACTTCAATTGTGGAGTTTTGGGGATGGGATAAACCACACGCAAGTTATGGTTCCACAAGCTACCCTGATCGTCGATAGTAACATGCCAATAAGATCTACGATTGGAATTAGTTCCACTTCCAAACAAGTAGTTTCCATTGCGTAACTCGATTATAGTTTTAAACGTTGTGCTAGTTGGGAACCCTGCAATCATCCATGATCATTAATCTTCTCCGAGAGCATTCTCGATCGTTGGATCAAGTTGAGTGGAAGGACAGAGTAAGTTATAACTAAGGACGAATTTCTGAATTCTCAAAGTAAACAAGAACCATTCACTCACCTGTAGATTAATTCATGGTCTGATTTTTTTGAAACCTATGGAAAATATAGGATCATCCGACTAACGAAAGAATGAATAATGACTGTCTGATATGTTTCAAGGAAATATACTCCATGAAGTTTAATAATTGAAAATACTGGAAGTTGTGAAAGCCGAAGTTTCGAAGTAAATGAGAGCCATCCATATCAATTATAGATTAAGTCATAATCCCTGGATTAAGAAGTAAAAGAGTGAGTAAGTCTTGGATCTAGACCGTTGATTTGGTTCTCGAATCATGCCAGCCATCGGATCAACCCATGTGAGAGGTAACCATTTCGGGAAATTGAAAACTCCATAATATTAGATGATTGTCAAAGAAAAAACATCGAACGTCGAAATCCAGTGAACTATTTTCTAGCCCCCAGTCATGGGTTATGAACACATAATCCATAAGGCGCTCAAAACATCGCTTAGAAAATAAGCCTATGGTTTTGTGCATATGGTCACATGCAAATGGTTTGAAGGAAGCACCTCTAAAGAATTGATTTCTGCAATATTTGCAGAGACATGAAATTAAGTTAAATGAAATTGATCCTGTGATCGATTAATGAAAAGCATTTTCATTAAATTGAAAAGGCGTCTCGATAATATTTGAATAAAGAAAAACAAACGAGATTATTGTTAATGAAGAGGTGCAATGGTCCAAACAAAGGGACATGATGTTTCATAGCTCACACCAGTTGAAAGAGTATATAAACGAGAAAGAGTGGTGAGAAGAAAGTGTCTCTGCAGTCCAGATAAGAAGATCAAAACAAAAGAAGAGTCCAAGAAGAATAATTGTTGGTTCTTATGCAGTGAGGGTGGAAGGGAGGAGCATGGAAGGATTCATATCCTTACTAATCAAATTGTAAAAGATAAGGGAGTTGGAGCTTCCTAAGATTGGTTCCCTAAATACAAGGGAGTTGGTGCTTCCTAGGGTTGGTGCCCTAAATACAAGAGAGGTGGTGCTTCCTAGGGTTGGTGCCCTAAAGACAAGGGAGTTGGTGCTTCCTAGGTTTGGTGCCCTGAAGAAGGGGATCTGTGTCTTCTAGATTTGGTGTTCTAAAGAGGATTGGTGTCCTTCATTATTATTTATAAAACTTGTAATTGATGTTAAATATATTTATATAATTGATTTTTCATACAATTCATTGTTGATTTATTGTGGTGATCAATAAAATATAAAAAGTAATTGTTAATCGTTAAGAAGGGGTAATACTTATTCACCCCCCTATTAGTATTCCAAAACATAATATGTATCTTGGGAAACCCAATATGGGAGAAACCTAGCTATCAAGTGAGTCTTATTCTCTATTGTCTTTTCTTCATTATGAAAAGCAAGTATAAACAAAGAGGCACTCACCATGGAGTTTCCTTTGACACTATGGCCTGAATGGTTGCTACAGAATCGTCTACCTCCTCTATTATTTTCTCAAAATAACACTCCTTGGATAATATTCTCAACTATGGAATAATTACAATACAAAATAATGGAACCCTTTCTCCTCCTAGCAACCTGGTATTTAATATAGCTCTATAGTCATTTAGGGTTACGATTTTTACTTCCTCAACCCTCAATTAGTGATAAAGTTTGGACCTTCTAAAATATTATTGAAATTACAAACGTGTCTAGCCCAATATGTGTGAGTAATGAGGGATGATGTGGCATCCAATCATACCATGGTGATCAACAAGGTAGGTCAACTTGTAGGAGGCATAACTTTTGCATACAACCTCTGATTGAGGTGTTTGATGCACCATTGGAAAGGTATCGAAGTTTAGAAAACCATCAAGGGTGTGCACACAAGTTTCGAACATTGTAACCCCCAAAAATTCCATTCAATTCCTAAAAATGGATCTAGAAGGTTTTGAACCCCAATTTTCCAGATTAAGGCCTACCACTAAAATGGCCCTGCAAATTGATTGCTCCAATTGTTTCCACCCAAAAAGTACTAATATAGATGAAAAAATGTACGAGGACCCAATCAATATAATACCTCCCCATTTAGGGAGGATTTTGGTCCCCAAAATATTTACTAAATGAGGTGAGGAAATGTTTCCTCTACCTTCTCCTAGGAGTACCATTTTTCTTTTCTTGGAAGTTGTCCTTTCAACCCAATCTGCCAAAGGTCAAGATACCTATGTATTGTAGTTCTGGACTTCCTCTATAAAATTGTGTATTATACCAACTCTTCTTGAGAATCTCATGCTAAGTCCTCTATGGTAGCTAGGATCTGATCTAGCTCTTGATCTAACATGGAAGGCTTGTATATTTTCAAATTATTCATGTTCACTACTGATTAAATGCACATGTATGGTGGTAGAATGATTCTGAAGGCATTATCTCCCACCTTCTCTAATATCTCTAAGGACCATACCACAAAGACTTAATGTTATTACTAGGACCCTATAGTCTTTCCTTGCTTAGATGTAACCAAACTATATCTCCCACTTTAAATGATTTCTCGGTTCTATGTTGGTCATGTCTGGCACTACATTTTTCCTGTGACTTCTTTAGTGTTTCCTATACTTCCAAATAGATTTGTCTAATATTTTCAACAAATTTCTCTACTCTCAACGCCTCTTTTGTGACATTTTCCATCACTCCTCCTTGTTTTCCATAAATAATATCCAATGGAGAAGCCGACAAATACACAAATAAAGTTTCAAAGGGGGACTTACCAATAGATGTGCATACTTCTCTATTGTAGGAGTGTTAAATATAGATTAGATTTTCATCCTAGGTATTTGGATGCTTATGATCATAACCCCTCAAAAGATGTACCAACGTCCTATTAGCTACTTATTTCTTCCCATCTTTCTGTGGATGGAGTGTTGTATATCTCTTCAACTATTAGTCCATATTTTCCCAAAGTGCACCCGACTTGTTCAAAGAGCATGTTTGTTGCTTCTTGTCCTTTGATGGTATTTCTACAAGGCATAAGACTTAACATCTTGTTGCACCTGTCAACTACCACAAAACGATAGTCATGTCCCTTCATGGTTGTTGGAAAACCACCCGCAAATTCGATGGAAATTCTTTCCCAAGTTCTAGTGGGTACATGTAAGGGATGGTATATACCTTGCTTCAGATTACTAGACTTGTTGGTACAACAAACCATGCATCCTCTAATATACCAAGCTACATCTTCTTGCATTCTAGGTTAATACACCTACTTTTGTAAGTTGGCAACTATCTTCCCAACACCAAAATGTCTTACAACCTTCGAGGGGTGAGATTCTATGATAAGCTACAATATTTCACCCTTAGGAATGCAAATATTGTCTATCTTATAGAGAAATCCATTCTGGAGATGATAGTCATCCTTACCGTCACTTTCCTCTACATGTTTTTGGCCATGTAGCTATTGAAACACCTCTTTAAATTCCTCATCTTTTGCATATGCCTCTTTGTATGCATCATGGGTAAAAGGATCCATGTGCATAATATTTCCGAAATCTATAATCTCAGATGTGGGTGGACTTGAAATCGTGTCCTCTAACTTATTAGTGCTTCCTTTCTTATATTTGATGACTAGATAAAATTGATACAAACACCCCATCCACTTGTAATGTCTAGTTTGTTGAAGCTTACTTTAGGACTTGAATACTACAGTGGTTGGTGATCTGTGTGGATAATAGTTTCTTTCCCATTAGATAGTGTTTCCACTTCTTAATAGCGTGAACCAATTGTTATAGAATCAATTGCCACCACTTATGCATTGATGACTTTGTTGTCCTTTTCCCTATCCTACTTGCAAACGTAATTTCCCTATACCTCCTATGGATTCTCTAAAAACCATTTTTTTTTTACTTTTACACTTCCTAAGAGTTATGCAATGTGCGTATACACTATTTTATCTAAAGAAATTCACATGTTATTAAATGCTAAAAAAAATACAATGTTGCATAATTGCACATTGAGTTATGGATTTATTAGTTTCCTAACTTATTTTAAAAATACACAACCATCTCCAGCTACTTGAGGATAATATAAATAGAGCATGAGCCATGAGGAGAGGGTAATCATCCTTGAAGAAAAGTGATGTTAGCTATGTCCCGCCTTGTCTGCAAGCCCTTCTATTCCCGCTGACCTTTTTGTCCTCAAACCCGGAAAACCTCGTTTCTATCCTTTTCCATGCATCTCCTTATCTGACCAAGAAATCTCCCTGGATATTGTTTGGGTCTATTTGTGCATTCAATTCATAGGTTTTAGTAGCTTGGGTGGAGGGACCTAGAGTTTGTTCGAGGAGCATTTCCGCAGCAAGTGTAGGTGACAACTACCCCTATATTATGTTGTTAATCTATAAAGAAACTCTTTCCTTTGGAATTATGGTATTCTTTGTATATGTTCATTGTATTTGAATGTCTTGTTATTTATAATACTATTTTTTACAATGATTTATGGTTTTTTTATCAAATTCATAGAAGTTAGTTGTGAGATAATTTCCATTGTTTGTAGTCTTACACTCAGAATTTTTGCAGTTTCACAAAGGAGTAACTTGGGAGGAGTGAAAAATATTTCAGCCTTGGGATATTCATCAACCATTGGACACCAAGTAAGTATTTCTTCCTTCTTTATTTGTAGTTAGTTATTTGATCAAGGTAGTTACATATTTTTGTTTTCTTTCTTTGGAAATTGTTTGGTCTTTCAATGGTTAGCGATCTATTGTAGCTTTGACCCATAGTGATTTGAGTTATATTGAGAACGACATGAAGGAAAATATATAACAAGGAAATACAAAGAGATATTTCAAGGAACACAGTAATACAATAAAACTCAGATTCTATTAATGATTGTCTGAAATACAAAAGTCTGTAAAATGCAAAGCACACAAGCTGGCTAGAATGGTGGTAGCTTATCTCTGAAGAGAGAGATGTGTTGGCTACATCATTCGCAAGAAGATGATTAAAAAGAGGATGAAAAGGAATTTTAATATAAATCATCAATTAGAAAACCCTAAACATTCAAAACCTTAACACCATAAGATGAAACACCAAAAGGTTTGTGGGCCCTGATATGGTTAGTTGATATGTCAACTTCTCAGGGGCGCAAATTTCACATACGATCTCTCTTTGGGGTTATTAATACCTCATCGGAAAGGTATATCTAAGGAGTACACATTCCATTCAACATAGAATCTTCCATAACCTAAATGATAGGCACAATCAAGCCAAAAAAGCGTTTTTTAGGGCCTCAAAAAGGCCCCAAAAGTTTGGGACTCGAAAACTCGTAGAAAAAATGCCAAGATGTGGAACCATTATGAATCAGTGGAATATATCGGTGGCCACCAATATCCACCTAGATCAGTCCTCACCCACTAGGAATAAATTTTCCCCATTTCATTAAGTTCCTCCATCGGATGGGGGAACTTCTACTAAATATGACTTCTGGTGAGCCACTTTCCCTAGTGAAGAAGCCACCCTACTTTGACAACCCAATAGAGTTGGATGTTCTACTGGTGGGTTCCCTTTGTCTTTTCATACATGATATGATCAAATGTCACCTATTCAATGCAGTGAGGATTACGTTTTGTAGGGGCCAAGATCTCAACCACGTCTGAAGTGTCTAGGAGAGGTGGAAAATATGGGTAAAGCAATTCCACATTAAATCAAGGGAGTAAGACAATGAAAGGGGGGATATGTAATTCAAAATAATTATCACCAACAACCTTGGTGATGGTGTAAGGCCCATATTAGAGTGGGAAGAGCTTCTGATGGGGTCATGTGAGGTACTCTTTTAGCAAATGAAACCATACCTTATCTCCCACCTGAAACTTGTGTGGTACCCGATGTTAATCGTGGCACCACTTGTAGTTGGAGTTGGATTTCTATAAAATGTCATGAACTTGTTGAATGTACTGGATTCACTCAACAAATTTGGTTGTGTGGTTAGACTTAGTTTGACCATGGGAGGAATCTTCCTTTATAGCTACAATGGGAAGAACTACATTAATGGGGGCCAATGGTTGGAACCCCAAGAACACCTGAAAAAGGTTGTGGCCAATAGATCTGTGGAGGGATTCGTTGTAGCTATGTTGAACATAATGAAGACTCTCAACTGATATGTGTGGATGTTTTGAATTGTACATCCTCGGGATATGGAAAATCATCCTATTGACTACCTTTATTTATCCATCAGTATGTGGGTGGAAGGTAGACGATTTGGTCTTCTTGGTGTCCATCATCAACCATAGTATGGACACAAATTTTATCAAGAACCTACTATCTTGATCTAAAATAATGGTCAGTGGGAGCCCAAAAAGAACCCAAACACGTTCAAAGAAGAGTTTAGAAGTGGCCTCAGCTATGATTCTCTTCTTGTAGGGTTCCAAAACTTCCATCTTAGAGAATTGATCAACAAACATGAAAACACAATCATTCCCATGTTGGGAAAATACTGAGAGGGGGGGTGAATCAGAATTTTGAGCTATTAACAATTTTTCACTTTTCTTTCACTGAAAAATCTTAGTCTACTTTATAGAGACCAGTTATTGTATATTCTTATGAAAACAGTAGTGCATCCAGGGATTT
>JZKD02S2218185.1:225725-237141 GCA_000966675.3 Picea glauca
ACGGTTCAGATGCAATCTTGGCTCAACGGCTGCGATTACATCGCGAAATCGCATATCGCGATTTCGGGGTTTTCGTTGTCGAGTGAACTGGACATTTCAAAGTCTCGATCCCCGAATCTCCGATGACTTATCTCCTTCGCAACTTCTGCAGATCTGACGGTTGTCGGTCTTTCGGGAAATTTGAATGGAATCCAATGGTCACTGGATCTCTGTCTTCCTTCTTCTCTGTAATCTCTTGTTGTGTGCATTTTCTTCAATGCTGTACCTCCTGAGCTCTTACATCCGAATCCCCCAAGGGGTTTTATCCTTCATATCCTTCCATCTCCATTGTTTCCATCAATGATAACAACCATCATCGTTGCTTGTTCAATATTTGCCAACATCCCATGCTTGGTTTAAGTAATACTGGACATGTAATCCATGGAGATGGATTCCCAAGGCCTATCGAGAGTAGGAAGAGGGGTGTATAGCCCCTATTTCGCTATGGTAGGTTTGTTAATAGTGTAGGTAGTGTAGGATATGATGTATTGGAAGACATCTTATCGAAGCTTCGACCAATAAAAATGATTTTGCAGTACTTTCATTGTTTTTTCCACACTAAAGATTCCTGCCACCTAAATTTAATGAGATTCTCAGATAATATTTGCATGCTCACTTGAAGGAAAAAAAATATGGCTAAGATGTAATAACAATCCATATTAGAGATGAAATTTTGGAATTGGGTTCCCTGCGCTCAATGTTTTATAGGTAGCATAAAATTCAGAGTCACTATTGTATAATTGTGGTGACCTAGATGTCTCATTCTCACAAGAGTTAAGAATTTTTCTTAGCACCAGAACCAGGCCGGGTCGACTGAGGAAGTGTGCAACACGGTTGGTGTTTTCCTTCTTCTACTTGATGTTCAAGTGGAATTGTTGCAAGTATGTGGACCACTTATGATGGCAATCATTCTGTAATTTTCCTTGTGTTTGCATGAATTCAAGAGTCTTGTGATCAGTGTGTGTGATCATCTCATTCCCTAGAATGTGATGCTTCCACTATTGACATGATTACACAATGGAGTACATATATTTTTCGTAGGTGGAGTATCTTTGAACAAAATCAGATAGTGTTTCACTATGATGGGCCACAGGATGCCCATATTGAATGAGGACTACACTGATAGCATAATGTCAAGCATCTGTCTCAATCTCAAATGGTTGTTTCAAGTCTGGAAGAATAAGGATTGGTGTTGAGCAGAGGCATAATTTGAAATCCTCGAATGCTTTTTATTGGGACATAGTCCAAAAAAACTTGGCCTTTGATCCACCCTTGGTCACCTAGCTTAGGACTCAAGTGATATGAGAGAACCCCAACACAAAATTGCAGTAGAAGTTGGCGAGGCCCAAGAAGTTGTGGAGCTTGTTCAGTTTCTTCGAGGTCAACCAATCATGAATGAATTAGATCTTGGTTGGATCCACATGCACACCCTTCTCATCCATGATGTATCCTAGATATTGGATTCTTTGCATGCTAAAGGAACAATTCTCCAAATTGGCATATAACATGTGTTGTCGCAAGGTAACCAAGACTTGATGAATGTGCTCCAAATGTTCCTCCCAGGTGTTAGCACTCTGTAAATTTTGTCCGGCTGAATAGAAAAACGACAGAGGTAACTATTTCAACCAGATTTAGAGTTGAGGCACTAGCCTACTCAACTCAGAGATGGCTCTCTCATGTCACTTGATATAGCTATGGAAATCGATGGATAGATTTGGTTTGTGTTGGGGGTTTTTAATAAAATAACTAGAGAAATGAAGATGGCATTTGGGCTATGGAGTGTGGAATCAACAATGCATTGTCAGAACATGAGAACTATTAAGAGGTGTTAATGTTTTAAGCCATTATTATAGATGTTTTCATTTCATTAGATAACAATAGCATAATCCAAGATCACTAAGAAATACAAAATCACAAGAGACACAACATTTATCCTGGGAAACCCTCTAGGGGAAGAAAACCCAGCAAAACTTTCTTAATATAGATAGCCAATACAATGCCAAGAGATCTCTATGCTAAAACAAAAAGTCCTCTCCAAGATATGTGCCACTCTCTCTCTCCTTTGTCGGTAACAGATCAGAACTTGTCTCTCAGAATGAGAAAGTGAGTTATATCCAAGTGAGGTGCTAGCCTCCTTTATTTATACAAGTCTGGCACATGTGAAGTGTCTCTTCACTAGTAGGGCCGACTTCTCCAACTGGGTGGGAAAACTCACCTTTATTATATTTCTGGGTCTTCTTATTAACTGTTGGGGCCGACTTCTTATTATGCCTATTATAATTGTCTGTTGACCAATCTGCAAAAGTGGATTTGATCCTATTACAATAACCAACATGATAAATCCACAATGGGGATTAATCCTATAAATAATATATCAAAAATATTAAGAATACTCTTTGCATTTACAATATTTCAACAAGAGGAACACACTAAATGAGGCAGTGAATTTGAGTTTATATCTGAAAATTAGCATGGAATCAAAAGAAACAGAAACATATAACTACATCAGAGCATTAAAGGAATGAATTTTGAATTGGTTAAGAAGAGGTAAACATAGTCGAAATTGCTAAGTCGAGAGCATCAAGTTATGAATTATGGGCCTCTAATTCTCCAATTTAGACAGATGAAATCACAAATGAAATATAAGATAACAGGAATCACACACTATGAAAGAACACAAGACTCATATCACCACCAGTTAGAATCTTTTCGTAAACAGTCCAAAATCTACCTTTGCATTTATATATTCATTCTAGCCCCAAAAATTTACAAAGTCTTCCTGCACAGAGGGCAGGCTTCTCTTTTCTCCATGCCTTTCTATATCCTCGAGATAATATATATAGAGGAATTTCTTTTGGAATTCAAAATGTTCAGACTTCTCGTAATTCTAAAATTAGAGATGAGTTACAAAGAGGAATGATTTATAATAATCGTTATCCTATTTTAAAGGGACTGTTAGGAACAGGTTCATCATATCTAGGCCCTTTTCTTCAACTTCCATATGTCCAAAACATGCTGAGATGTACTTATTCCAGTCTGAGAATTTATTTCATCTTAGCGATCTCCTTCTTTAGAGTGACCAACCAGGCCAGTTGATTCTCCCCGATGTTTTCAGCTGTTTCGACCATGTTTTATGTCTTCTGTCATTTGCTCCATTTCTTTTTCACAACTGGCCTGTTGATGATTAGGTCCTTCATGATGGGATTTAGCCTGACTTCTAATCCTGGGTATATAGCAGGTTCCGTATGGAATTTAGTTGCTAATATACGTGCAATTTCCCTTTCCTTCTTACTAGAAGATAAACCTTCCATGTTACTTGAATTACATGTTTTACTAGATATGGATTGGTTGGCCTTGTCCATGTATCCCAGTGTCATGGACACCAATATGTTCCTTCATAAATTATAGATTCAATCTTACGGATGAGATGATACCCTCATACTTGAGAATTAGTAGTTATAGAGTTCTAATCATGAATCACTGACAGAGTCACTTGTAGGTACGTTGGTTTACCACGCTTGGCTAATCCATTTCAAATGATTAGCTTTCGAGTTCGATATATGGCGTCTTTCACCTGACATCATACGGTTGTGAAGTACCAAACGAGTGAAGCGGGGTGATTCCGACCAACCGTCACCCACCCCACGAGTGGTTGATTTGACATATTGAAACATGTGACATCGGGGCTTTTGCAAAAGTGGTTTTAGGAAAACTGCCTTTCACCCCGATGTATATATGGAGGCATCGCGCATCCATTTAAAAACCACAATGGTTTTCCCTAGTCCGCCTTTACATGGTTAAGTCTCGTGCAAGTTCATCACCTAATATGGGCCCCAACCGTTGATCTGGGTCGTTTTACAATCGGCGATCTGTCAAGTTATACCTGTTGCGCCTCTGCTATATTTGTCCATATGCCACCAAGTATGTCCTGGTCCTCCAAATTATCAATTCTCCAAACTATCACGCTTCCGCGATGATGTAGCTCTTGCTAAATTTCCAAGACTTGGATCCTGTCTGAAAATTGTTATGGTGATAACATAGGCTCCAACTAGGGATGTTATCCTCCCTGTGAGGTAGCAAATAACTCATAGACCCGGTGCCTGATCCATTGGGATAATCCAAAAACATGTGTGTGTACCCTGATCCTACCATATCACTAGTGTATGCTGAAGTCCAAACTCTGCACGCTGCTCTCAACTGGATACTGAACACTAAATATATGGTTGAAACTGACTGTACACAATACTGGAAATATAAACTGAAAAATACTTGTCCAACAAGATTATTCGTACATTCTTACCTACCCTAAAATGTTGAAATGAATACTCAATCAAGTGATGCTAAAGTGCCAATGCAACCAATCAAGCAATTGGCTTCCTGATTTTTCTCTGCTCACATCTTTTTTAAGAAGGCAAACAAATGTAAAAGATGGCAGCTAAAAACAAAATTTGAATCCAAAATCTGAGTTTATGAATGAAACAAAATCCTCTTTCACTGATGATTGTAATAGGATGGCCACCAGATCTTGAAAACCATGAAAAATCATTTCTTCTTGGTGAGAAAAAACAAAAATACAAGACTCTTTTGTAAGTGTTTGTTGTTCTTGCTCTATTTCTTCTGTTTTGAGAACATTTTCAAATGAAATGGAAACAATGGGTTTGTCTAATTCTCCATGCATCTCAAGAAAAACATTCATACATTCTTGAAAATCTTCAAATATGACAGCCATATTATGTGCATCAAGGTTGTCCTTTTGTTCATCAAACAATTCTGATTTGGTTTAATTAAACTTCTGGAAATTTGTTAGAGAACTGTCATTTTGACTTTCAAATGAATTAATAGAAATAATTTCATGTTCATAATATTCTTGCAAATGTGAAAATATGACATCACAAACTATTTCACAGTCTAGAGTTCTCATGGATGTATTTTCAAAACCCTCAACTGTGTCTATGTTGTTTAGAAATTGAACCAGTACGTCATTCTCGGGGTAAGAAAGAGAACTTTGAAACACTTCGTCGTGATGGAAACATTTTTGAATATCCATACTTGTTTCAGGCGAATGGTAATGGCCTTAAACAACAATCTCTTGAGCATCTTCTTCTTCTTTTTCAGGCTGATAGCTGAGCATAGGCTGCAAATCAGAGCTAAAATAACTTTTCATGTGATCATCAATATGGTTATCATTACTGGCAAGTCTACTTCTCTTTTTGTATTCACCATTATGTTCGGTGGATTTGTGCCTTGAGACATTACAAATATTTTTCTTCAACAATTCGAAAGAACAAAAACACAGTGGTAGGGTTGTCTCACCTGATTCGATACTTTCTTCGGTCTCTTTACTGTGGGCATATTTCTGAACCTTCCCATTTTTAGTTTCATCTTCAACTAATGACTGCACTTCTGAACCGATGGAAAACACATGAGAAGAATGTTGCAACATCTTATTAATTTGTTCCATTGATTTACCGTGATTTTGCTTCAGCGCAAATTCATTTGCCTCCATAATGATCTTAGAATTCTCTTTCAACAATTTAAATGCAGCAAAGCACAAAAGTAGAGAATTGTCTTCAGCTGACCCAATAATTTTCTCTTTATAATTGTGATATGTAGGTTGATTTATCTCACTATAATGCTTAAAAAGAACATGTTCAATATCATAATCATCTTCATACTTGTCATATACGGGCAGATCACTGACATATGCAAGGTCATCTAACAAGAACAAACTTGGAACATCAACATGTTCTTTGACAAACTGATTTTTACACTCATCCTCTTGATTATCTATAAATGAATACTTGAAATAATTAACCCCTTGCTTATCATGGGATGGATCAAAAACTGAATCATCACCTTCTCTTTCAACAAGTGGGACGTAATTTTTTGCAACATCATTGGTATTGGGAAATTCAAGAGGGCCTATGACATGGTCAACTCTATGCTCAAGGTTCCAATCAACCATTTTATGTTCATATTCTCTTTTATTTTCTTTAGCATCTAACTTCTCATCTCGAGTCTGTTCACATGCTTGGATATTGTGTTGAATGTCTTGTGCATCATTGAACATTTGTTGTAAGGATTTCGGTTTCCTTTCCATCAGGAGGAAAGACAGATTTGGATGAAGAGTAGTTACATAATGGAGCATGGCAGTGGCTTCAGTGGGTCAGATTTATTCAGACAATTTATAATAGATACTGGAAAACCTTCTACTGAATATAGAGATAGTTTCATTGCCATGCCTTTTCAAGGCATAGAACTCGATAAGTTGTATATCCAAAGATTTTTCCTCACCCAAAAACTTTAGAAAAAAATTCTTAAACTCCTCCCACGAGCTAATTGTCTCGGGATGCAATTTTCTAAACCAGTATTTGGTGTCCCCTTTCAAGGATTGAGAGAAGGCCCTCATACAAACATCATTATGGTCAATCTCAAACAACTCTATAAAATGATGAAACCCTTGGATGTGTTTTTCAACTGAGATGACATCAGGCTCCCCATCAAACACAGGCAGGCATTTATAATGCTCAGGAGGAAAATCATGAAGGAATTGAGGTAACTTTAAGGGTCTGTATCTATGATGAGTCTTGGAGGATGTTGTATCAAGTACAAGAGGTGAAATATCAGCTTTGGCTTCATGAGGCTTATCAACTTGGTTATGGTCATCACATGGCCCGGATGGAATTTTTTTATAAAAATTAGTGATACAATGAGGATATGCATGTACAAATTTAAGAAAAAGATATACAATTTAAATATTCCCATGATCATCATTGGAATACAGTAGGTAAAGAAAAATTTGTTTGGCATATTCAAGGAAGGAGCAGAGGTAACTTATAACAAATAGTAAAATGCTTTGGAGGAGATCCCATTTTAAGTACATGTTTTCTTCCATGACGACTTTTCATACCTATGTCAAGGCATCTCCTCTTCCAGTGGAGTCTCTGAACTGCATTTGAAATTTGAGTGAAGTCGCCAATAACATTTTGGGATCTGGATTCTTCATTGAGAGTGGAGTTTCCAGTGAAAATTCAAATTTCTGGATTCTTCTACTAGTGGAATCACCTTCAAAATGATTTTTTGATGTGTGGAGTCACCAGAGCAAGAAGATAGCCAATATGTGCCTAAGTGTCTTCTGCTCTCATACCTTGGAACTCAACCATTTCATTCTTTCGCAAGGAAAAATTTTCAATTCATCCCCAACAACAACGCCAAAATGTTAGCACTCTGTAAATTTTTTCTGGTTGAATAGACAAACGACAGAGGTAACTATTTCAACCAGATTTAGAGCTGAGGCACTAGCCTACTCAACTCAGAGAGGGATCTCTCATGTCACTTGATATAGCTATGGAAATCGGTGGCTAGATTTGGTTTGTGTTGGGGGTTTTTAATAAAATAATTGGAGAAATGAAGATGACATTTGGGCTATGGAGTCTAGAATTAACAATGCATTGTCAAAACATGAGAACTTTTAAGAGGAACAAGCTAAATGAGGTAGTGAATCTGAGTTTATATCTGAAAATTAGCATGGCATCATAAGAAAAAGAAACATATAACTACATCAGAGCATTACAAGAATGAATTCTAAATTGGTTAAGAAGAGGTAAACATAGTCTAAATTGCTAAGCCAAGAGCATCAAGTTATGAATTCTGGGCCTCTAATTCTCTAATTTAGACAGATGGAAGTGCAAATGAAATATAAGATAACATGAATCACACACTATGAAAGAACACAAGACTCATATCACCACCAATTAGAATTTTTTCGTAAACAGTCCAAAATCTGCCTTTGCATTTATATATTCATTCTAGCCCCAAAAATTTACAAAGTCTTCCTGCACAGAGGGCAAGCTCCTCTTTTCTCCATGCCTTTCTATATCCTCAAGATACTATATATAGAGGAATTTCTTGTGGAATTCAAAACGTTCATACTTCTCGTAATTCTAAAATTAGAGATGTGTTACAAGGAGGAATGATTTATAATAACCGTTATCCTATTTTAAAGGGATTGTTAGGAACAAGTTCATCATATCTAGGCCCTTTTCTTCGATGTCCATTTTTCCAAAACATGATGAGATGTACTTATTCCAATCTGAGAATTTATTTCAACTCAACGATCTCCCTCTTTAGAGTGACCAACCAGGTCGGTTGATTCTCCCCGATGATTTCAGTTGTTTCGACCATGTTTTTTGTCTTCTATTGTTTGCTCCATTTATTTTTCACGGTTGGATTGTTGATGATTAGGTCCTTCATTATGGGATTTATCTTGACTTCTAATCTTGGTGTATTGTAGGTTCCGTATGGAATTTAGTTTCTAATATACATGCAATTTCACTTTCCTTCTTACTAGCAGATAAAACCACCATGTCACTTAAATTACCTATTTGACTAGATATGGCTTGGTTGGCCTTTTCCATGTATTCCAGTATCATGGAAACCAATATGTTCCTTAAAAAATTAGAGAGTCAATCTTACAGATGAGATGATACCCTCATACTTGAGAATCGACAGTTATAGAGTTCCAATCATGAATCACTGATAGAGTCACTTGTAGGTACATTGGTTTACCATGCTTGGCTAATCCATTTTAAATGATTAGCTTTCAAGCTCGTTATATGGCGGATTTCACCTGACATCATACAGTTGTGAAGTACATAATGAGTGAAGCGAGGTGATTCCGACCAACCGTCACCCGCCCCACGAGTGATTGATTTGACATATTGAAACATGTGACATCGGGGATTTTGCGAAAGTGGTTTTAGGCAAACCTCCTTTCACCCCAATGTATATTTGGAGGCATTGCATGTCCATTTAAAAACCACAATATTTTTCCTTGATTCTCCTTTACATGTTTAAGTCCCGTGCAAGTTCATCGCCCGATATGGGCCCCAACTGTTGATCTGGGCCATTTTACAATTGATGGTCTGTCAAGTTATACCTTTTGCACCTAAGCTATATTTGTCCATACAACGCCAGATATGTCCTGGTCCTCCAAATTACCAATTCTCTAAACTATCATGCTTCCACGATGATGTATCTCTTATTAAATTTATGAGAATTGGATCCTGTCCGAATTTTTTTATGGTGATAACACCAGGTTTTGCTAAATATTAGGATGTCATCTAGATATATGACCACAAAGGAGTTTGTGAATGGCTACAATATGTCATTCATCATCCACATGAATGTGGTTGGGCCATTAGTCAAGCTGAAAGACATGACCAACCACTCAAAGAGACCTTATTTAGACTTGAAGGTTGTCTTCCATACATCAGTTTTCTCAATTGACACCTGGTGGTATCATGACCTTAGATCAATCTTACTGAAAAATTTGGCTCCCTTGAGATGATCGAGAAGATCATCAATCTGAGGGATTGGGTATTGCTTCTTAACTATGATCTTGTTTAGGGCCCTGTAATCAATACAGATTTTCCATGTCCCATCCCTCTTTCATACCAGAACAATTGGTCTCCCACAAGGTGAGGATCTTGGTTTGATGTGGCCTTTCAGAATTAGTTCTTGGATCTGTCATTTTATTTCTTCATTATCCATAATAGAATTCTTGTATATAGGGTTGTTAGGAATAGGATCACCGAGTTTCAAATCAATTGAGCACTTTACCTGACAATGCAAAGGCACCCCAACATGTGAGGCAAAAATGTCTTTGTGCTATTCTACTATCTTTTCCACCTATTTTTTATGTGTAGAGAGACCACGTGCATAGGTTTTGGTGGTTGAAGTGACCTTCCAACCAAACCATAAAGAGGAAAAATCTCCCGCTTCGAGAGACCAAGTTGGTGCACTGCTTCACAGAGATCAAAGAGACTGCAATAATTTGGATTACCTCTGGTACCCTGTAGAGTTGACATCCCAAAGTAATAATGACACTACGGGGCCTAGATTCATAGATAACATGACACTTCCACATATATTGTTTTCCTAACAAAACATCACAAAATTCAAAGGGGGAAACATCACACAATGCCTCATATTTGAATGGTTTGATGTTGTAGTGCAAGAAACATTGTTGGTTGACATGGATGTCTCATCCCTATATGAGTCAATCGACGATGTATGGAAGAGGATGCGACATCATTGTTAGGTTCAACCTCTTGATGAAATCAGATAATATTAGGTTCTTCTAGATACCACTATCAACAATGAAATGAATTGGGGTCCCCTTCACCCACATCTGTGAGTGGAAGAGGAGCTCCCCTTCTTCAGGATCCTCTGGTTCCTCTAGATGGACTTTTGTGGTAGCGATGGTGACACTAGATTCCTCATCAATTATTTGTTCTCCCTTTTTTGGTCTTGAATCAGAGTTTGAGTCATCATTTGACCCTAAGGATTTTGTCTCAGACAACAACGACTGTTTGGAGTGACATTCATTAGTATTGTGCTAAGAGATTTTTTGGAACTCGCACCATTTTCCAGTGTCCTTCTTCGACTTCCCATTACCTTTCTTTGTAGGTGGCTTGGACTAGTTTTCCTAAGGGTGGACATTATTTCTTTGTCCTTTTCCCTAGGATTTAGGGCCGCATTTACTAGGCTTCTTTTGTGATGGGTTTTTAGAATTGAAATCCTTCTTATTATTTTTCTTGAGCTTCTCCTCGATTTTGACAACACATCAGTAACTAACTCCTAGTGAGGATATGTATAGGAAATCCATATTTTTTTGTATGTACCTATGTAGGCCATTGGGGTACTTTAGAACCAAGTGTCACTTAGAGTCTTTAATACCCAGCTTTGTGTGCAAAGTATGGAAGATGTTGGTGTAATCCAACACTGTTTGGTCTCTCTTCTGACACATAGTTGTCCATCTCGTGTATTGGTCATCATATTTTTTAATAGGGTAGTATTACTCCTTGAGGATATAAACAAAACCTTCGCAAGTGGGTCCTAGCCCAAAAATTATAGACTCATCTTTGTCATTTTGCTCACAGTAAGTCTCCCACCAATATCTGACATGGGGAAGGGACTTAAGGAGTGCAAAGGTGATTTTTTTCATTATTGGAAAAAATTTGGACAAAGAAATAACCCTCTAGCAGAATTAACCATTTTTTCAAAGTAGCGACGTCTATCTGGCCTTCAAATAAAGGAATATCAAAGTTAAATTGTACCTTAAAGAGCATTGCACCTCCGAAGTGACTTTTGTTTGACAGTGCCTCCATTTTTTTTGGCAACCATCGAAGGATATGGGTGAAATTATCCATTATCTCATTCCTCTGTTGCATGAGGTATTACTTGAGCAACAATTTTATAGGATATAGGGGCTTCCGCAGTGCAAGATATTAGATATTATTTTTGGGATTAACTGCGTAGTGTAAGTCATTAATCTATGACCCATATTCATGAGTATTAGTCTCAACTGACCAAT
>JZKD02S2218185.1:280911-305654 GCA_000966675.3 Picea glauca
TTTATTATTTACCTTTTAAAATCTCTTAAACCACTTTGACTACTTTGACCTTTTGGGGATTCTAGATGACATATGAGGGTCCTCCAACTTCGTAAGGCCATAACTCTCAAACTGTAAGGAGTTATGTGATGTTCCACATAACACAAAAAATGGCATGACATGTAATATACATATAGTATAGTATTATCGTAAAATATATCACAACTCATATCGTTATCCATCAAGCAAACTTGGGTCCATTACCCAAACATGGGGTCTCCAACTTCGCATGGAGATAACTCTCTAACCGTGAGGAGTTATGTGACATTCCACATACCACTGGAAATGGAATGACAAGAACTATCCATCTAGGATAGTTTCACTAAAAAATTCACTGACCTTCATCTCATTATTCCACAATTAAGCATGGGTTCTCTAACCATACTTCTTAGGATAACTCAATCCGCAAAGCATCTTCCCATCAGGGCTTTCACCATAAGGGGACCACTTTCGAGTTCATCCATATTTACTTCTTATCTACCATGGAAAAACAGTAATGATTCATATCAAACAATCTTGGGTCCATTACCGAAGCCTTTGTGCTATGGGGCTTTCTTCAAGGGTTGACATCAATGACAACCAACCTTAATCAACAATAATGTCTATGGTGAAACGAGCACATGTATTATTCTAACAGGATATGGGCCCACACTATCTGTTGAAAATCTAAAAACTGGAAGGTAGATTGGGAGGATTTTCTTATTTGTAGTAATAATGTTGCTGCAACAACAAAACTCTAACCATTGTGTTGAGGTACCTTAAGTGAAGCACTTGACCTAATTCCTAGATAACCTAGTGTGCCCTAGCCTAGCACACCTCCTGGTACTCTCAGCAAGCCAAGGCATCAAGTTTGAGTTTTTGGTCAAAGTCAAAGGTTGACCAAGTGAAAGTCAAATCAAGTCAAAGAAATCATGCCTTACTCTATGAAGTCAGAAAACAAGTTAGGAGGGGATTCTAAATTCAGAGCATGGAAGACAAGGATTGACCTCATCCTTGCCAAGATTAAAGTGTTGGATATCATGAAAGGAAAGATCATGGAACCATAGTTTGAAGAAGGAAAAGAGAAGAAACCTCAGAATGTTGCAATTATGGAGAAGTTCAAGGACAATGATATCAATGATATGAACATCATAGTGGACTTTGTAAAGGATCATTTGATACCCTACATTTCTCATTTTGACTCATCTAAGAATATGTACGATGCCCTAACTAACCTCTTCTCAATCAGAATAATTGGACAAGTGATGAGTCTGAAGAATGAGCTCTATGACATGAAAATGAGTGATGATGATAGCATAACATCATACTTTGTAAAAATATCTCAGTTAAGAGATCAACTACAAGATATTGAGGAAATCATTTGAGAAAAGGAACTAGTAAATATAGTACTTAATGCCCTTCTCAAGATATGGGATGCATTTGCCACAAGCATGAACACAAGAACAGAGTATCCCACATTTGAAGAACTTTGGAATTGTTTTGCACAAGAAGAATCAAGGATTAGCAAAAAAGAGAAATCCCAAAAGAAAGATGATGATCAAGCCTACAAAAAAAAGTTCAAGAAATTCAAGAATAAGAAGAAGTTTGGCTCAAGGAAGAAACCAAATCAATAAAAGGATGTGTCAAAAATAAATTTCTTCAATTGTCGAAAATATGGTCACTACAAGAACTAGTGGCATGAGTTAAAGAAAAGGAAGGAAACATGTGAAGCAACAGTTTCCAAAGAAAAGGAACCCTTAAATAAAGTCAAGTAGGATGAAGAAAACTTATTCTACTAATCATGGTAACAATATTCTTATGTAACATAGTCCTTGCACATACCATGTTTACATACATATCATGTGTATCTATTTCTTATAAGATAATATGGTTAGTGTCAATGAAGCAATACCTATGTGAGAAGAACAAGATAAGGATTGCCATCACAATGACTACGAGTAATGTATTTGGAAAGGATGAAGTACGTTGACTAGCTTTGGTGACAATCCATGTGGAAGCTATTAAAATTGTATATAAGTAACAACTTCAAGATGGGTTGCAATCAGAACCAAACTTGAAGAGACTCGAAAGGAGTCAGACCAGAAAGAAGTTGGTAATCAAGAGGAAACTATAATAGACTTGTGGCACTTTATAGAAAGAAAGAAGGATGCATATGAAAACATGGACTCTCTCAGATGGAGGGAGTTGATTGCAGAATTCCAAAATAAGAGCATGCATATTGCTCATTCAAGCATGAATCTAGGCTTAGGAGGGAGCTAATTCTCAATGATGTTATCCATTAAATAACATGTGAATACTATGAAGTATGTGTCCATGTTCTTCATTAGAAGTAGCAAACATGATAAGCAACGCATGTTCAGTTTCACTCTAGAACAAGTCTTGTTCTAAAAGAAGTCTTGAATATCCTTGGTTATCCATCTACATTTATGTTCCTATGACAAAAATAAAGAGTTGGAACCTTCATAAAGGAAGAGCATAGAATCTATAGAAGATTCCATGGACTCCTACATTAAAGAGAAACATGAGGAAGAACATGAAGATTCCAAGAAAAAAAACATCAAAACAACCAATTGAACCAGTTATTATACTAAGAATCATAAGACTACCAACATGTTTTGAACCCACTTGAATAAGGAATGGAAGGAAGTTGTGATGAAGAACAATGTATGTGAGGAATTGTGAAAAAGAGTTATGAATGGAAGCATTGATAGATACAAGGTGAGATTTGGAACTAGAGGGTTCTCTCATAAGGAGGGAAAAGACTATGATGATATCTTGTTCCAGTAACCAGATATACCTCTAGCTGAGCCATTATATCTCTTGCAGTATCCATGGGTTGGATTTTACATCAGATGGATGTAAAGACTATTCTTCTCAACAGATTAATTGAAGAAGAAGCATATGTAGAACAATCTCAAGGTTTTAAGGTATACTAGAAAAATACTCATGCATGGAGATAGAAGAAGACCTTGTATAGATTCAAGAAACCTGGTGCAAAGCCTCTCATATACAACACAATCATGGTGAAAACTTCCTATGACAGTGGAAGTGTATCGAAAGGGTTCTTGAGAAGCTTGGGATCATGGATTGAAAATTCATGGAAAACTCCCATGATGATAGATCTGAAGAAGTTGAGAGACTCTGATCCAGTAGACCCGTCCCTATACCAATAAGTATTCGGCTCCTTGATGTATTCGATGAATACTAGGTCGTACATGTTCTTTGTTGTAAACATGTTGAGCTAGTTCCAGGTGGAACCTACCCATGAGAATTGAATAATTGTAAAGCATGCCTTGAAATGCCTTCGTGGGACGTTTGATTTATGGTATACAACTGCATGGATTTATTGATTCAAATTGGGAAGGAAGTGAAGATAATAGAAAAGATACTTTATGGATATGTTTCAATTTGAGCTTTTCCACGATATCACGAGTTACTAGGAAACATAAGTCTTTTTCATTCAACACTACAGAAGCATAATATATTACGACTTGTGATGCTTGTATCAAAGCAGTGTGGCTCCATAAGCTAGTTTCCAGACTGTTTGATTAGGTGATGGATTCGACCATGATATATTGTGATAACCATATATGTGTAAATATCTCAGAGAACCCGGTGTTCCATGACAGGTCGAAGCACATTGAGATCAAGAATTATTTTTTGTGTGATAAAGTCTAGAATGGAGAAGTAGTTCTCTAGTATATCTCCATTGATGAGTAGATAGAAGATATGTTGGTAAAGCCTTTGTCCAAGATGAAAATTTTGCGTACTTAAGGGACAAGCTAGGACTCATGGAGATGAATTCCTTATTGGAAAGGGAAGTGATTACTCCCTAGGCTGGGAGGGAGCACTGATATGTTAATGAAATAAGGACAGTCATTTCCAGTTTAGAAAATGGTCAAAGTTGGGAAGTCACTTTCCAGTGTCGAAAGTGGTCCAAGATTTTGATGGAAAATCATTTTCCAGTTCAGAAAATGGTCCACAATGGACATTCATGGTCTGAAAAATTGTTGATGTACCATATACAGTGATTCCCCTTGTGGCCATTGTGGGGGAATAGTCTAGGAAAATCATTCTCCTTGGAAGTCACTTTGAGAAGTGGTCAAGCAGAATGCTCCACCTCTCTGAGAAGTCATTCTTTCGAAGTTCACAGTTGTGAGCAATTTTGAAGAATGGTCCGATGTAGGAGGTTGGTGTAGGATATCCATTTCTATAGGAAATGGTCTAGAAAATCATTCCCTAGGGAAGACTCATTCTCTCCAAGTTTCATTGTGAATCATGCTGGAAGAATGGCCCAGTTAGGTTGAATGGTTTAGGTTCAACAATCAAGGACAATCATTCCCTAGGGAAGACTCATTCTCTCTAGGTTTCATTGTGAATCGTGCCTGAAGAACGGCCCAGTTAGGTTGAATGGTCCAAGTTCAAAAATCAGGGACATTTATTCTTTTAGTCTTGAGAAGGATAGTCCAGAAATTCCATGGCTAATGTTTAAATTTCTAAGGGAAGATGCTCTTCCAGATCTCACAGATGTGGGTGGAAGAGTGGATCAGATGATTATATTCGTATCATGACATTGTTGATATCTAATGATATGATTGTTGTGGAGATTGTATGTCTCTGGACAGTAGTTGTATGCTACTATGGTGGATGTGATCCACTGGTAGTGGTTATGTGTCACTGGTTAGTATTTGTGTGCTACTAGGAGTGTTTATGTACCACTAGATAATAGTTGTATACTAATATGAATAGACACAGTTGTGTTCTATTGGATGGAATTGTTATGATTTCCATAGAGACTATCTAGTTGGATAGTGATGATGGTGCTCGTGATTTAATCATGAGATATTTTGTGTGTCTATGATGATGCTACTAGGTGAATGGTGTTTTTTTGCTCAAGACCATTTTCATTAATACCTCCCTAGCTAGGAGGGAGTTTTTATATTATGGTAGTTACAAGAGGTATTAACCTCTATGTGTAACATTTGACGAATCTATAATATTTCGAGAAACAAGAGAAATCATAGAAGATTAGGAAATAACTTTAGAAGACAAGTCGACTCAAGATAATAATTTATATTAAATTATTATCATCTAGAAGTAGAATTCGGTCCACTTAGGTCACTTGGAGGACTATAAATAAGAGGGCATTAGAGATCATTTGACACACTCTCTCTCACAACTACATAAGGACAAGTGGTACACATGACTGGAGGAGAGTTGCAAATGAGCTTGGTATGCTAGATTTGGAGAGAGGTACGCTACCTTGGTTGGCTATTTGGTTCTAGGGTTTTCTTCCAAAATTATTTTTTCTGTCAAGGTTAAGTTTCTCGGGGGTGGCCTTCGTGCCTATGGTTGGGTGAAAATATTTCTATATCGTATACGGTGAAACGAGAACACATATTATTCTAACACATACTCATATAGGATATGCTCCATGTTATTCATTGAGGGGGCATAGGATTGAGGTTACTCCTTATAATTATGTTTGGGGAAGAGTGCCTATCAATCTCCACTAGAATTTGTATAGTGCATTGAGACAATCGGGTGGGAATAGTGTGTCCTTAAAGATGTATAAAGGGGGATGAGGGAGGTCTGGTCAGTTACATTCATTGTATGAGCATGTTGTGGTGAGATGAAGTGGAAAGAAGGGTAGAAGACATACCTGAACATAGTGTGATTGAACATAGTGTGATTGGTGTCTTATGTCATCATTGATGCTATTGGGATCATTCACGATTGTGACTCAAAGAGATTAGACGTAGTGAGTAGATTGATCCAGGATTTCTAGTAACAAAAGTGTATATTTGTGAATGTGATAAAACATTGTGTGACTTTGAAAGTGAGTGGATTTTTTTTATTTACCTTGTTTTTAGGTTGAGTTTTATTTTTCTATATAATTTGTATTCTCTATATTTATATTTAATATTAAACTCACCATTTATTACATTGTATGAAAAGAATATAAGCTCCATTTATTATTATGGAGAAGAATTTAAATTATTTATCGTTAATGTACAACAAACTAAACTTTGTATTATTATTTTAAATGTTCACTTAACTTTACATTATCCCAAGTTGCATAGAAATAATCATATAAGATCTCACATAGTATGATGTGGTATACACTCTTTTTATTTTATTATTTTTCTTAAGAGACTTTTTTTAGACCTAAAAGTTCTCTATGATGAACTTTCTATGAGGTGGTGGAGAAATTAGAAATTTTAAACTTTCCTTAGATCTTCTTCTTTTCTGACTCATGTATTATATGTTATGCAAGCAATTCATACTCTATAGGTGCTTCTCTATCTAAAGTTTGGTTATCTCTCGTAGAGTGTCAAAGAATTTATTGGCGGGTTTAATACCTAGGAATGATGGTTTATGTGATTATGGAAGTCTAATTCGTGATCGTTGCATGAATGACAATGAAATCTATTTAAAACTATCTCATACTAGTTATAATGCACATTGAATACTATCTTGTCTAAGATTAATCATTTTGAGGAAGTATTGTAGAGAGGAGGAATTGGTCTCATTTACCCAAAGTGAGGGAAAGGTGAGGGAATGGGAGTTATTATTAATACACTAGCATACTTTCTCATGGTAAACTACTACTAATAAATATGATTTTATCTTAAAAAATGGAACAAGTGCTCCACAAACCATTGTGATGGAGTTAGTTCACACTAACATTCCTAACATTCTCGTCAAATTTGGGTAGAGTTTATAAAGTGGCTATTGTAAGTGGGAGGCAATTTGGGTAGAGTTTATAAAGTGGCTATTGTAAGTGGGAGGCTGAGTATAGCCATTTTTTTAATGAGGGCATTAGTAGCAATTTGTTCAATTATTAGACCTTGGAATGTTGGATGGGCATGCAATGTATGCATAAATAATACAATCCAGGTGGTCATATTTGTGATTGATTTTTGTTGAAACCAATCATGCCATATCAAAGTATGTGCCTTCAAATAATAACAACAACAACATGGTTCCCATCTTAAATGGGCATCCATAGTGAGTATATTTATAGGTTGTACAAGCTCACTAATCGAGAGAAAAATTAGCCTAACCAATAGGATCAAGGTACATCGTGGATAGGTGCACTATTTAAATGGTGATGAGCAGAAGATGGTGGGAGTGTGAACACATAGGAAAAGGATCAAAGTAGTGATGATATTGTGGAAATTGTCTTTCACTGAGGAAGCAAAAAATAAAGTAGTTGGATTGTAGGTCATACAAGTTAAAATCTCTAGTCTCACAAAGAATTTATTAAACAAATAATCATTGTCAGCAGTGGGTTCTAGGGAAAAGTAAACATCATTAGTTAGATAGAAGTTTCCTTCTATGGCACAATGTAGGAGAGGGGTGTGAATTGCTACCATACCATGCACCAAAATTTGATGCAAACAATGAAAGAAAGAGCAACGAGAGAGTTAGAGAGAAAGTAAATAAGGTGAAGGAGAAGGGAAGGCTTGACATAATTTTGTGACCACTAGTAGGCCTTCATGTCATTAATTCTACAATTTTTTCATTTCTAACTACCTATAGGTTTTCCCATTTCCTTTTCTCTCTCAAATCCCTAGTTAGCATTCATGCTTTCTTTGCTTACTCGAGTAAATTTTTATTTCTTATTGTTAGTCATTAGCATACCAATATACTAGTGGGGTTTAAGTAGTATTCATCATGCAAAAAATCAAACTAAGACTTATAGCAGCACATATGTCTTCCATCCAAGGTTATCCCAATAAAAAAATTGTTTTATTTTCTCTAATGTCCATAACCCTAAAAGCATGATTTTGAACAAAAACTCCTATTTTAATGGTCACATTCATCAAAAATCCTTATATCATCTCAATCAAACGTCACCCATTATTAGGAAACATTCTAAGTTTTCTTGTGGAGAATACTCAACCTCTTTCTAGAAAGCAATGGTGATTACAATTATGTGGCATGTTATTATATCATGGCATATGGGACTCAAAGTCCATTTAAGAAGATGGAAATCAATGTGTTTTACTTGATAATTCCATGGATCATTGGTTGACTGGGAGTACGGATATCCTTCTAAAAAATTAGATTGTATAGCTCAAGGTTAAACATAAAAATATTGATTAAGCATGGTAGGCTCTAAGATGTTACACTATTTAGAGTGTGAAAAATTGATCCTCCTTGTCAATTTGTGACTTTTTAATTTCCCTGGGTAGTGTTCAACATAAGAGGTCACACAAGGTGGATGCATCATCCATGGAAAACAAATATATGCTATTAAATTCATTCATTACATGATATATTTGATCTAATTCATTATTATCTACAATTCCAATGTTCTTATTATTACTTTGAGTATTCAATGGTGTACCTGTTAAGAAATGAGACACACTTCCACGCTAAACATAGAAGAAGAGAGGAAGAAATATTTAATCAAGAAAGTAAATGACACAATAAACACATAGTACACAGAGATTTTACCCTAGAAACCCAAATCAGGAAAACCAACATTCCTTGAGCGTTCTTCTCCTTGTTGTCTTATTCATTTAGAATAAAAGGTTACATGTCTAACCTTGGTCCACACGTAAGATACAGTCGAAATCATACCCACTTGCTTACAAAAGAACAACACTGTAGCTAATTTGGCTTACATCTACATAACAAACAATCTCTAAAATGACTTCTCTAAATATTATCTTTTACAACATTTCAACATGCCTTCTTTACAATATTTACATTAGGAAAAAACCTAAATAAATGGCACCCAAAAAACAATTACATATCCAATAATATAATTGGCTACAAATCCAATGAATATTGGGATTCTATTATATTTGAATGCCAAGTCAGATTACCCATCGAATACTAATCATCCTTCATTCAGTCTTCAGTTTGTTGCCACATGCCCATTGTCAAGCTCTTGTTGGTTGAAATCTTTGGCTTTTCATCGATTTATTTACCATGTCGAGCCACTTCGACCTTCGAATTTGAATTTACTTGTTCGAATAAACTCAACCTTCGAATTTTTGTCGATCCACATCGACTTCCTCTTTACCCGGTCGACTCACCTCAAACTTTGACTTGTTGTCAATCCACCTCGACTGGACTTTCACTACAAAGAATATAACAATCCAATATTCTCCCACTTGTTGTCTTCCTTTATGAAACCAGGAGACCTCTGAACTTTTGTTCATAGACACAAGGCAACAGTGCATGTTGCCTCATTGCACCAAGAGAACTTCACAACAATCATAGACTTGGTAAATGATTCTGCTATGTTTTCCAACAAGTATACTTTCTACAGCAACACGTTGTTTCTTTCCACCGCGTCTCTCATGAAATCGTATTGTACATCAATGTGCTTCATATTAGAATGATGAGCGGGGTTCTTTGCCAGAAATATTGTTCTTTCAATATCACAACTTATCTTCATAGCTCTCTTTTGAAATGTGATTCCCGAACACAACCTTTGCAGCCATAGTACTTATTTTCTTCCATGAATGGCTTCCAAAGGGATGATTTTAGGGGCTAAATTTCGCTCATGGGATAATTTTCCATGGTTTTTCCCAAAAAGAGATTCACTATTCTAAAAATGATTCGCCCAAATTCTATGGGATAAAATTATTTTACCTTAAAAATCATCAAAATTTTATACGAACTATATAAAATCCTTAGAAATTTGAATATTTTTACAAAAATATCGCCAAACATTTTATAGTTGTCATAGGAAGGATTAGTAAGATTTTCCAAGGCTTCTACATTTTAAAATTAATTTCCATCCTTAAAATCATCCCTAATGGCTTCCATGTATTCGGATTCCATTGTTGACAAGGCTACGACCGTTTGTCACTTACTCATCTAGTTGATTGCTCCGCCAAATATTTTGAACACATATCCACTAGTTAACCTATGTTGATCAAGATCTCTAGCCCAGTCAACGTCGACAAAACCATGTACATTTAATTCACTACCACCTCCAGGTTTTCCTTAGTATGATATAGAATAATATTTTGTGCCACACAAATACCTTAATACTATTTTGAAATTTGTCCAGTGCTCCTTCCCAGGTGTTGACATGTATCTTCTCAACATTCCCACTGCATGGGAAATGCCAGATCAAGTCAAAACCATTGCATACATTAGACTACCAACAACACTTGCATAGGGAACCTGTACCATGCCCTCTATTTCTTGATGTGTCTTTGGAAATTGTTCAGCAGATAGCCTTGCTCCCACAACAATTGGCACCTTCACAGGTTTTCAATCTTGCATGTCGAAATGTTTCAAAATTGTTTCAATATACTTTGTCTGGTTCAACCAAATCTTTCTAGATGCTCGATCTCTCTTAATATCCATTCCCAAAATGAAGTTCACTGCATCGAGATACTTCATGTCAAACTTGGAGGATAGATTCTTCTTCAACTCCTTTATTGTGCCCATGTTGTTTCCAATCAACAACGTGTTGTCGACATACAATGATACATATATGAAATGCCCACCTTCTTCTTTGGAATATATGCATTGATCAACTTCACTTCTCACAAATCCCAAACTAAGGATGTATGTGTCTAAATTTTGGTACCACATCCTCGGTGATTGCTTTAGACCATAAATGGATGTCTTCAATTCATGCACCAAATATTTTTTTTCTCTTTACTACAAATACTCCAGGCTATTTCATGTATATTTCATCTTCTAGGTCCCCATGTAGGAATGTTGTCTTCACATCCATTTTTTCTATTTCTACATCAAATGTTGCAGCTGGAGACATTAGTACTCCAATGGAAGTTAATTTTTCAATAGGGAAAAAAATATCAGCAAAGTCGACTCCTTCGACTTGGGAATATCCTTTCACTACCAGTCGAGCTTCAAATTTCTCGACTTGACCTATTTCATTCATCTTCTTCTTGAATACCCATTTTCTACCAACAATATTTCTTCCACTAGGTAACTTGACTAAGTCCCATATCTCCTTATTATGCAAGGATTCCATATCTTCGACCATGGCATCCTTCCATATTTTTTCCTCTGCTGAGTCAACTTCCTCCCCGACTGAATTGGGCTCATCGTCGGTGGAAGTTAACACGAATACGGAACAAAATTCGGGCATACTATACCTTTCAACTGGTTTTCTTACTCTTTCTAACCTCCTTACAACTAGGATCGGTTTTTCGACCTCTTCTTTTGATCCACTTGACTCATATGAGTCATCTTCTTTGTTCCTAATTTCAAACTGCACCATCTCAAGATTATTCTCGATCTGAAAAATTTCTTTAGGCTCAGACTTACTTTCAACTTCTCTAAATACCACATCTTGATTGTAAATTGTTTTCCTTGAAGAAGTATCCCAGAGCTTATATCCTTTCATTCCTTCCTTGTATCCAATGAAAATACATTTGACTATCTTCTTGTCCATCTTGCTCCTCTTTTTCTTAGGAACATGCACAAATGCATCATATCCAAATACTTTGAGATGTGAAATTGAAGGCTTCTTACTTGACCATAGCTAATGTGGATTCGTTTCAAATTGCACTGACGAAGGAGACATATTCAATTGATATTTTTGTAGTGTCAACCGCCTCCACCCATAATTCTTGTGTGATCCCAACACCACTGAACATGCTCCTTTCCTTTTCCATTAATGTTCTATTCATTCTCTCGAAAAATCCCTTTTTTGTGGGTTATATGGTGTGGTAGTTTGGCATGCTATGCCACACTTCTTACAAAATTGGTCAAATTATTTTCCATAGAATTCACCACCATTGTCAGTTCTCAACACTTTAATCTTGTTATCTATATGGTTTTCTACAAGAGATTTAAACTCTTTGAATTTCTCGAAAACCTTTGATTTGTTCCTTAGGAAATATATCCATGTCTTCCTGGAAAAATAATCTATGAAGGATACATAATACAGGGATCCACCAAGTCAAGGAATTGTAAACAGAGCCAAACACATCACTATGCACCAATTCTAGAATCCCATTTTCCCTTGTCAAACCAGATGGGAACCTGACCCGACTTTGTTTTCCATATATAAAATATTCACAAAATTTGACTTCTAAATTACATTCAAGAAAGTCTTTGACCATACCTTTTTTATGCATATCTAGAATTCCTTTCTCTCCAATGTGTCTCATTCTCTCATGTCATAGCATGGTCAGGTCGACTTTATGATGAATTGTCAAGTCGGTTTGAATCGACTTAGCCTGATTCGAATCGAGTCGAATTTAGGAAAAACGATGTTGTTGCATCCAGTTAAGACGAAACTCCCTAGAAACTTGTATAGGGTTCCAATATGAAATCCTTTCATTAATACCATCACACGTCTCACCATATTGCATGAATCTTTTTCAAATAGAGTGTGCACTCCTACATCACTCATCTTGCTGACAAATATTAGGTTTCTTTCCAAACTTGGAATGTGTAGAACACCTGGAAGGGTTCTGCTCCTCCCATATCAAAATATCAATTGAAGTCTTCCTCATCCGACAATTTTGGTTGTCTAGTCATCCCCCAAGAAAATGTTTCCTCCTTCATATCATTCATATTTATAGAACCATTCTCTATGTGGTTTCATATGATAGGATGCTCCTGAGACGATCAACCAAACATCTTGATCCGACTGTGTACTGGTTGATTCCAAGTACACATCGCCTCCCTTATATATAGTTGTATTTATCTCATTTGACTTCTTCTCATCGAATCCTGTACTGACTTACATAGCCTTCAACTTGCACCGATTTTTGTAATGATCTACCCTTTGACTTAGACTTTCTACCAGAGAATTTTCCTTTATCTTTGTCAACCAATCAACCTCTCACCACTAAAGCATATTTGTTCGATCCTTCCTTGTTATTCCTTCTCATTTCTTTTGACAGTTGTTATAGATTTATTTTCCACCTAATCATTAGGTCATTATCACCTAAATAAGACCTAATCACTAGGCCATTATCCGCTATAAACCCCTTATTTTAACCCTTAAAACCTACCACTTCTTCCCTGCTTTTTGAGCCAAATTCCCACATGGTCACCCTTTTCCTTCACTAAGGGTGTGACCAAAATGGTTGGTCGCTCCTTTTGGCCTTCCAAGGAGTGATTGGTCGCTCTGTCTATGTGTCTAGGGATTGACTAAGACTAGAAGCTCTTATTTTTTTATTTGGTTTCAATGGATGAGACTTCCCACTTCTTTATCGGGGTTTAGCCTCAATAAGGCTTCCATTATGATATTGAGAATCTTATCCTAATAACTATACGGCCTTATTCCTAAATCCCTATAAGAACTAATCCATTTCCCATGGAAAAGGAGGAGGCAAGAGTTAGCAAGGTTACTTTGGTGATTTGGTTGATAGACTTGAGCAAAGCGCTTGGAAGGAGGCCATCTCTTTAGTCTACATATCTAAGTTGTAATATTGATTCTTTGATTAATAGAATACATAATGGATGTTTCCCTCTATCTAATTGTTCATATAATTTAATGTATTCATTAGTAGAAAATTAGTATAATTATGTGTTATGATATACTATTAGATCTGTTGTTAATCCATGCATGATTTATTTGATCTTTGGGAGGTTTCCATCCTTGGTTGTTTTCATGTATGAATCATATCTAGGAACATCCTTAGTTTATGACTCTATTCTTGTCTTAGGAATGGGTAGAACCTAAGGGAGCTTAGCTCTTGCAGGGTACAAAATCCCTACAATAGGTTGGAGACCATACTGGGGATTTCTTCTCCATGTATTAATCCTCTTAGATTATTGAATTTTTGAATCTTATTTCTAGATATATCTTCCATTTTAAGCTCTTTTGTTCAATACCAATCATTGCCCCACTCTTTTTTGAGTCTAGTTGAAGAAACCCATATCCCAGATCTGTCAGATCTCTTCGAGATCCACCTTTTTTTCACTTCCGAGGTTTAGTCACCCTTTCCTTGTGTAAACAGAGCAACCAACCTCCTTTGGTCGAACATTTTTCTCTATAAGGGAGAGAAAAAACTTATTTGGTCACATGTTTTTCTCTATAATAAAGCCCCCCACCATTCTCTTAGGTTAACTAGGTATGACCATACTTTCTAGTCTCCCTTTCGCCCTTCACAGGGAGCGATTGATTGCTCTGTCTCCCTTTTCAGGGAGCGGCCATTATCTTTAGAACCATTTTTGAATATTTATCCTCTAAAAAACCCACTCAAATCTGTTTTTTGTGGCCCTCTTCAACACTCCAGATCCACCTTGGATCTTCCTTAGATTCCTTGCTGTGAATTTTACATTTTTTTTTGTGAACGTTTTTGCATTTTTCTTGAAATATTTTCCTCTTTTTGTATGCCACTCATATGTCATCTTATTGAACTTCTTGTTGCATTGGTATGACTAGAACTGTATTCCTTTACCTCCTCAAGTACTCTATAGATACTTGGAATCTCCTTGAGAGATTATTTGGATAAATTTCTCTTTGATTGTGTTCCCACTCTTTCTTTGATTTCTTTGAGTGTTGATTTCTTTTCAGTTATTTGGAATAATTTTTTTTCAGTTTTGAAGCCTTGGGTTTTGCGTGTTTCAATTTGGATTCTTTGTTTTCTTCCTTCTTATTTACTTTTCCATACATTACACATTGTATATTGAAATAAAATCAATAGAAGGAATTCCTTTCAAATTGCATTTACTTGAAAAGAAAAAGAGAAAGCATAAAATTTTGTTGTAGTGTTTTCAAAAGTAGCTTAGGAAAGTTGTTTGCTTTCAAATTGCGAAAACTTCATTTCATCATTTGGTATTGTTGTCTTTTTCATTGAAAATAAAATTAAGATTGCATGTCGTTGAGTTCTAAGTTATCATTATAAATGATTAAATAAACTCCCCCTTTGCTTTAGCTAGATTTCATCGAAAATGAATTATTGCATTGAATCATTCTGTGCACCTTTTTGGAGTCGAGTCATTTACACATCATTTGTTTCACTACCTCACCCTTGAGTAAAAAAACAACCATAAAATCAAGTGCTTAATAAAAATGATCTATCAACCTTTCTTTTTATGGCATGTACATCAACAATATACCACGATAGAGATTTGGAATAGGATCTGAGGTGAACTCTCCAAAGCAACTAAAACTAACTTATAATCTTGTGATAGGGAGAGAAAATCCATTTTTTCGTATAAGCATAGTCGGGACCCCCCTCTCACACAGGGAATAAAAACGAGGTCGTGTATAGGAGAGAAGTGAACATTACCCCTCTGAGGCTTAGCCAAATGTAGTGGAATGATAGTATATCGAGGGTTCTTCTTGAGAATCGACTATTTTCGTTTGGTCTCAAAACTTCGTGAATTCCAAATCCATTCGAGGTCCTTTGGAGATTTTTTCGGTTCTCTTGTTCTCAATCCTCTTGAATAATTTCAAACACTATATCCTTCCCATACTTTCAAACCCGACTATCTAATATATCCACTTGGAGGATGACTATGAGTTGGTGACCTTAGTTTCCATAATATTTAGGGTCTTTACACAATGTGACAGTGAAGGGGACTCTTCATTGTACCTGGGTCAGACGTTGGTCAAACTCACTCAGGCTCCTTGGAGGGTCAACTGTGGATCTTTCTGTAAGGGGACTTGCACCAGGGCGTAAGTTTTTTAAGTATGTTACCAACATAAATGATCCAACCGCTCATATCATCCCCTTCTCACGTGTTCCCGCGATTTTGTATTTCATCACCAACTAGTATGTTCATTGTGAGAAGTTATTGGTTTGTTTGGTTTTATTCCTAGATTTTCTACCGCATGTTGTTTATTTTCTTAGTGGACCTTAGGTTTGAGTCTGTATCTATGGCATCAGTCCCTGGGTATACTAATGAAGGAATCCATTTTCCGGGGATACCATTTGTTTCTCCTTCTGCGGGACACGTTGGTCCACCTTACATTGAAACTTTGAATCTTCCTAGTATCACGATTGGGTTACCAGTTTGGTTGTTTTCCACTTCAGTGAAATCAATGCTCCTATTGCTTCATATGTAAACATTCCACCCTGGGATCATCAAACTCATGTCGATCCTTCGCCTTCTTCACTCGTAGGGTCTTCTTCCCATTCTTCCTCTTTATCTAGTGAAATCTCTATAGCTAGTAACCAAATGAACAAGAAGAAGAAGAAAACTCACAAAGAGGGAAATCTTTCAACCACTGAGAATATTTTGGAAGCAATCAGCTAGCCTCTGGGCATCATGTTGGGAGTGTTGATGGTCTCGTCCAGTCTAAAAAGAAGAATCACAATCCCAAATTCCCTTGCAGGCTTTGCAAGGGTGATCACCTTCTCAAGTATTTCCTTGGTATTCCCAAGGTCGTAGAAGTATGGTCATAGGTTTCTTCTCAATCTGCGTCATCATAAATTGTAGGTCATGCTAGTGACAACCCATCGACTAATAATCAGGTTGGAAATAAGAAGGGTAAAGTCAAATTTCCTTGCTTGTAATGTAAGGAGATGCACCACACCTACTTTTGTCGCTGCATTGATGAAGCTTCATATCTGTTGAAAACGATTGTTTATGTTCAACAACAAATTCCAATATCTTATTGTAAACTCTCTCCCAACCCGCCATTAGTTGATGAACTGACCAATCTGGTTCCCTCCTCGGGTAATTTGGTTGATCAAGTGGTCAATTTGGTTTCATTCTCAGTTGACCCAATTGATAAAGTGGTCGATCTGATTTCTTCATCGACCGATCCCACTCTTCTATCGAAGAGTGAAACCCACATGATCAATTTGAGCACCTCATCAGTTAATCTGATCCATCAAGTGGTCGATTCAATATCCTCATTAGTAGATCCCACTCCTATTTCATGTTATTGGGGATTCTTCCAGACAAGGGGACATTCCACCCATTCCAATGGCACCCACTCCAAGCCATGAAATTACCATTGATTGGAATACTCTCACAGAACCTCATCTTCCTTCTTAAGCTCCTTTCCAAATTGATGTTCAGTTTTGTGGTAGGCATATTCCTAAAACTATAATAGACAAAGTATCTAATGTTATCATCCTATCCTCGAATGCTTGGCAAGCTCTTGGTTCACCTAAACTTGCGTTGGTGACTCAAAATATATTGGATTTTAACAGAAGGGTTAGTCAACCTTTAGGGATCCTTACTCAGTTTCCCGTTACTTTGGGGGGGGGAATGGTTTATATTGATGTGATGGTAGTCCATAACCCATTGGAATTCAATTTTCTCCTCGGGCGAGACTATGTTTTTTTCATGAAATATTTTGTGTCCACACTCTTTCAAGTGATGTGTTTCCCTCACAATAGAAGCATAGTGAACATAGACCAGATTTAATTCATTTTCCCTCATGTGATGGTCAACCATAATTATTACCTGAATGGTCCTTATATGCTAGTGTCATCCACCCCATCGCAAGTCAATTATGTTGCAACATGTTCCATGTATTCAGCTTCGAATGAGAAGGAATCTCTCCCTTGTTCTGACTTAGATCCTGTAATTGACATGGTACTCTCTTCGATAGGGATTTTATAGCCTTCTCTCCCTACCCCTATCATGCCCCTCGACATGTATTCTTTCCAGAGTGTTTTTCTTCCATCTTGTGAAGATTTGTTGGAAGCCATGATCAAGGTTTGTCCCTTGACATGTATTTATTCTAGAGTATTATCCTCTTGGAATCCATGATCAAGACAATAGCTATGAGCATGGTTCCCATTTCTATTTCAAGATCGTTAAAAACTGAAACAATGGTCTAGATATCCAACCCAACAAAGAGCATAGTTTATTTTTGATTTCAAACTCATTAAAAAATGAAACTGATTGTCGAGCATAGTTCGTTTCCTATGTCAAGCTCGTTAAAAAATGAAACAGACCCTTATGAGCATGGTTCTTTTCCTGTGTCAAGCTAGTTAAAAAATGAAATAGTGTCATCTTCCTTTGAGTCGAGTATTTCATAAGAACTCATAATGAACCTTCCTTTCACCCACCTAGGAAAGTTGATCCTCTTTATTCCTCTTGTGAACATTTTCCTATTAGTAGCTAGCCGTCTAATTTGACATAGAAATTGGTGATGGGAGAACACTTGGAATATTAAATGAAGCTTGGGGGGCATGTCTCTAGCCTTTGATAATCATTCTGGAGTTAATTCGATAGCTTCTCAAGCTGGGGGGAAATTACCAACAAGCCACCTTTGGACTTTCCATTGGGAAGTGTCGAGCATAGTTAGTTTTCTAGTTTCAAGCTCGCAAAAAAATGAAACCTACCCAAGCATAGTTTTACTTTGTTTCAAGCTTGTGTAAAAATGAAACCAATCCCGAGATTAGTATTTATTCTTTCTCGTGCTTGAAAATACATGAGAATAGGTCACTGGGTATACTTTTATCTCTTTTTCAGACTCGTAAAATCTATACAAAACAGGAACTCTTTGGAATCTACTTTAAGCTCTTTTCAAACTCTCTAAATATGAAAAGATGGCCGAGTGAGTTTGTTTCCTTTAACACTCGTTAAAAGGTTAGAAATGGCATATTTTGAGTGATAGTTTACCTATTTTTCAGCCTCATTAGACTAATTATTAAAAATAAAGACTTTATACAAGCATGATTAGAATAGTTCTCCTAGGTATCGTTTTATACTTTTTTGAAAATTGGGGACTAACTTTACGAAAATGTTCATTGTGGAGTCTTCTTTACGACATTATCAGACTCTCTAAAAATGAAAATAATATCTAGTTTACCTTCTTTGGACTCGTAAAACAAAACATTGAAGGACCCATATAGGACTGAACCCCTCCTTCTTCAGGTTAATTAAAAATATTTCGAGGGACTCATCACCAGATGATCTATATCGAGCATTTGTTATCCTCCTCGAGCTCATAAAACTAGAAAGAAGTACTCTCCAATCATGGTGGGGAATGTTTAGAGGTTTTTTTTGTCTTGCTATCTTCCTTATCTAGAAGCAATTACTACTTTGAGTCGCCCTTTAACAATGCACCTATTCTATCATCATATATAACAATCAGGTCAATTATTCTCTCTCATTGACCACCATTTTCATTATGTGTCGTGTTCCACTGATAGGTCCATGAACAACATTATGGTATTCATCTGAGTTAATCTTGTCAAGTCAAGTTATGTTTTGTGCATACTTGTTCAGGGAAAGTTTCCCTACGTCGACCACCTGCAACTCCTTTCATCATGTTTTCCCCAACCATCCCTGCGTTAGTTGTGTTCTATTATTATGGTCTTCACACCATCTATATTTATGTGTTTTGTGTTGACTAATGGGGGATACTTCAAGGCCCTCCTTTGATGGATTTCCCCCTGTCGATTACAACTTGTTATCCAGTATTGAAATCTACAAACCCATCAGTACCCTCAGACTTGCATACATTAGTGCCAGGTATCCTTGCATTTTGATAGCGGGTTTACATTATTGGCTCATGTCGAATGAATCTATGAGTGTTCGACATCAACTCCTTTATTCACACTTTGTAGATTGCACTAGGTATCTTGGGTTCCATCATCATCATCGGTTGATTCCCTTGCGACTTTTAACGGTATACATTAATGACCAGTAATCAGATGATTTCTACCATGCTCGACTTCAGCTCATTTATCCGCATGTTATAGATTCATACCATTTGGATCAAGAATGAAGATCTTGGGAAAGACCACACTTCTGTTAGATGATATTATTTCCCAAGATGTGATGGATAATATTCATGAGCACTTCAGAGATTTCTCATTTATTGAGTCATCTCATTGATTTGTATGATGTGACATAGATCCACATTTGTACTTGGTCATGCCTATGATTTCAATTGTGTCATGCATGGATCCACAATGTTTACTTTTGTGGCCATTATCGAGTCATGATTGGTTCTTGATGGATCCATGGTGTATTATATTGTGGCCATCATCCCTTCACTTGTGTCATGCATGGATATAGAGTGTATTTATGGTGGCTATGATCTTGTCTTTCTTTCCAAGCATGGGTATTCCCACCTCTGGGATGTTTTTCTGCAGGACTCGAAATGCTCTTCTCCAAGATTATTTTCCCAAAGCTATGTGACTTGATTTATAAAGTGTTTCTACCATTAGACACCTCTTCTGACCTCACACTTTAAGGGGCATATGTTATAGAGTTATTTTCCACCTAATCATTAGGTCATTATCACCTAATCACTAGGTCATTATCCCCTAGAAACCCCTTATTTTAACTCTTAAAACCTACCACTTCTTCCCTGAGTTTCTAGAAAAATTCCCACATGGTCTCCCTTTTCCTTCACTAAGGGTGTGACCAAAAGGGTTGTTCACTCCTTTCGGCCTACCAAGGAGTAACCAATCACTCTTTCTATGTGTCTAAGGAGTGACCAAGACTAGAAGCTCCTATTTTTCGATTTGGTTTCAATGGATGAGACTTCCCACTGATTTCTCTAGGTTTAGGCTTGAGAAGGATTCCATTATGATATTGAGAATCTTATCCTAATAACTATATGTACTTATCCATAAATCCCTATAAGAACCAATCCATTTTCCATGGAAAAGGAGGAGGAAAGAGCTAGCAAGGTTACTCTGGTGATTTGGTTGCAAGACTTGGGCAAGGAGCTTGGAAGAAGACCATCTCTTCATTCTACATCTGTAAGTTGTAATATTTCTTCTTTAATTAATAGAATACATGTTGGATGTTTTTATCTATCTAATTATTCATATAAGTTTATGTATTCATTGGTAGATAATTGGTATAATTATGTCTTATGATATACTATTAGATATGTTGTTAATCCATGCATGATTTCTTTGATCTTTGGGAGGTTTCCATCCTTGGTTGTTTTCATGTATGAATCAGATCTAGGAACATCCTTAGTTTATGCCTCTATTCATGTCTTAGGCATTAATAGAACCTAAAGGATCTCAACTCCTACAAGGTGAAAAAATGCTACAACAACAGTAGAGATGAAACCACATCTTCTAGCACTAATGTGGTTGTATTACTCCCTATAACCATGACTAAGCTATCTTAGAATTCAGACGAAGAACATAATAGACTAATACACTTCTCCTCCTTAGTGATTTTAATATCCACATAATATAACTGGCTTATAATGGTATTAAATGCATCAAATTATCATTCATCGAACTTCCATCACTCATCCTTAGAAGATACAATTTATTTCTAAGAAACAACTTATTTACCAGGGATTTTGACTGGTGCAACATTCCCAACTTTTCCCATAGTTTATTGTCACCTGAGACATTCAACAGTATTGAATCTACAAGACAAATTCGAATCGTACTCCTTTATCTTCTCTCTAGTTTCTCCCATTCTTCCTTCAACATACCTGTCGACATGGTACCTGGAGAGATTGTTTTCCATTGTTCTCAATCTATGGGGAGATATTCAATTTTAACCTTCCAAAGCTCAAAATTGTAGCCATTGAAATTTTCGATATCTATTCTTGAGCTGCTCTCCATTATTTAACACAATCTTTAGCACAATCTTTAAAAATTTCTAACTTACGACTCTCGACTCTTATCCAAGGTTTTTAAGACAATATCTGATACCACATGTTAAGAAATGAAACACACTTCCATGCTAAACCTAGCAGAAGAGAGGAAGAAAGATTTAATCAAGAAAGTAAATGACATAACAAACACATAGTACACATATATTTTACCCTAGAAACCCAAATCGGGAAAACCAACATTCCTTGAGCGTTCTTCTCTTGGTTGTCTAATTCATTCAAAAAAAAAGGTTACATGTCTAACCTTCATCCACACCTAAGAAACAATCGACATCATACCCTCTTTCTTACATAAGAACAACCCTGTAGCCAATTCAAATTACATCTACATGACCTACAACCTCTAAAATGACTTATCTAAAGATTATCTTTTGCATCATTACAACACACCTTCTTTATAGGATTTACAGTAGGCAAAACCCTACAGAAATGACACCCAGAAAATGATTACAGATCCATGCATATCATTGGCTAAGAATATCGTGAATATCAAGATTTAGTTATAGTAAACTACTATTGGATGATTGGGCTGACCCAGGTTATGATCTCAATAGCTTTCCAAAAAATCCCAAAAACTATCGACGCTCCTGGTAACCCAGAAGGAAGCATTACGCACAGAGTGCACAATGCAAACTCACCTGAGATAGCTTTATGGAGGAATACAATACTCCGTTGTTTGGAGTCAAGGAAGGGATTAGGACTTGTAACATCCCAGTTTTAACCCTTATGAACTATAATGTATTATGTAATTATGACTTAGGTTGGTGAGCCGGTAAAGTCAAAAAGGGGCCAGAGTGCCTAGGAAATGTAATACTTCATATACATTAATAAAAATACATCATTGGTTGCAAGATGGACAAGGACAAAAGAGATAGGGGGCTATGATTCCACGAGAGAGGGGGCTTGAGGGGCAAAGTCTTTTTATTATTATTTTCATTTACCCATAATTGATTTGATGGAGAAAAGTGGTTAGATGGGCTTCTTGGGGGAAGCCATGTGGTTCTTGGTTCTTGTGATTATATAAACATTCCTTGGGGGATGCTTGGGTTCACTTCTTTTCCCTAGTTTGCTTCTTATCCTCGGGTTCTTCTTATTCTTCATCTTCCTTCACTTGGGATGAATTGGTGTGCTCTTGGTCTGAGCATGGATACAAATAGTTGCATGAGGATGGATTGGGGTGAAGTTTGGGGGTCATTCTTTCCCTAGTTTGTTCTTCCCTTGGTTCTTTTTGTTCCCTTGTTCTTCTTTCCTATGCTCATTCGTATGTTCTTGGGTGGATCATGGAAATTAATGGTAGGAAGAGGAGAGCCATTGACGAATCGTTGAAATAATTGTTGATCATTCCAGAAGGGAATGGATTCCTGTGTGCATGAGCTTGATAGAAGTTTGGATAGAACTGTACACAACTGCGAGTCCTGAGAGTCCCAACAGGGATATTCTTAACCAGAAACATTGGAGCCTTGGAAGGAGATCAACCTGAGGGACTGCATGGAAGAGAAGGGGGTCCATTCTCTTAGGGTTGTGTAGGCTAGGTAGAAGAGAGTTGGTGTACTTTGGATTATTGTGAGTGTTGAAAGGCTTGCAATAGCTTGAGTGCTGAGAGGCCTGTTAGTTATGAGACCGATGATAGTTCTGCAAGAACTACCCACAACTGAGAATCCTTAGAGTTTCCAGTAGGGATATTTCTTGACAAGTAGAACTGGAGCCCTGGAGAGAAATGGAACATCCTTACGGACTGCATCAAAGAGAAAGGTGTCCATTTATTTGAGTTGTGCAGGCTGAGGAGGAAAGAGAGATGGAAATTAGGATTTGTTGTGTGGTTGGGAAACCTGAGAGATAGTTAGCCAACTGTTGCGCGTTTTAGATTTGGCCTAGGACCCATCCTTGTGAATTCATAACCCTAGCTCGGGGGTGACCTACTGTTGAGAGTAAAATAACAACAATTTCTATGGTTGGGAGGAATGTCCTTGGTCTGCAGCCAGTTGGTGAATGTTTACTTGTAAAGATAAGTGCTCTTTGTGTTTTCTGTGTAATGTTTATTTCCCTTGAGTATTTAATTATCTTTGAGATATGTATTTTAACGTGTCTGTCTATTGTTTTTTTGTTTTGCATGGAACATTGTTTATTTCTTATGTTGTAGTATGGATCGTGTCTTATGCATGTGATTTTCATGCCTCTAACATTGTTGAACAGTCCTTTGAATTCGAGATAAGTTCAGAGAACTAAGTCCTTGGACTGCAATGTGCCTCGCCTGTTGGTGGTTGGGTGTGTTGCAGTCAGATTAAGTGGCGTAGCCCAGCTTATGGGTGGATGGGTACATTATAGATTGGTATCAAAGATACTGGTTGAAACACTGGGCCAAATATGTTGGTCAGAGTCTCGTGGTTGAGATCGATTTATGGCCTTAAAGTTGAAAATATTAGGAGGAATGGCATTGCAAAGTCCGCGCAGAAGCTAGAGCATCAGAGATCCTTGAAAGGCATTGTGGGATCGTGACCATCCCTTTTGAATTTGGGAGCGATCTTCACCAAGGGATTAAGGGAGATCTGGATCATTGGATCGGAGGGTCGGTGAGTAGGATTCGTCTGATTAAGGAAGAACTAGAAATTGGGAAAGGTTAAGTCCAAGTCGTCATATCTATATTGTTGATAGTCAGTAGTCGATCAAGGCCAAGCGCGAAAGGTAAGACTTCAGAAATTCGTCGCTTCAACGATCTTGGTGTTGTTGGGTATTCTACCCTACGGACTAATAAGCTAGGGCTCTAAGCTTATACGTAGATCATGACCCTCAAGACTTAACTTTTAACCTTCTACCCGAATCTGAAACCCCTTTCTTCACATGCATACAAGAGAAGACTAAACCAACCTTTTTCCGGACGGTTGAAGTAGATTCTCCGTTGAGATTCTTATCCCCTTGTTGTTGCTGCTCCTTCCAAAAGCTTCTCTGCAATCACGACAAGACTATACATGCATGCTATTGATCTATTATAGGGTTAGATATAAAACATAAAACAAATTACAAAGATGAGACTCATGTATGCGGGATGGGAAAAGTATCTTCTTCATTAATCTCAATATGAATCAAATTACAATGATTTCTGAGATCGGCCACCGTTCCACGATCCTGATCCTAGGCTCTTCCTCTTCTTTTTTGTCCTTCAACTGCTGCTGCATGAATTTCTCCTAAAGCTTGAGGCAAGGCTAAAGGGTTGGGACAAAACTGG
>JZKD02S2218185.1:314406-337199 GCA_000966675.3 Picea glauca
GACAAAAAGCCTTGTGTCCCGGCGAAAACTTTCCTGATTTTTTGCTTTGTTAGGTACCCGCGGGCTGTTTTGGGTTAGCCCGCGGATACCCGCGTGCAGTATAAGGACAGCAAGCAGATGCCCGCGCCCAGGGAGAAGTTAGGGAACGGGTTGCTTGTTTTGAGGGTTTTTTGAGGAATTGCTCAGCATGGCTTTGGCTAGGAAGAGGCATGAATAGGCCTGATGCCAAATAAGCAGGGATAGTGCAATCTAGGGTTATAACACTTGGTAGGCCAGAAAATATTGAACTCCCAAAGGTCGTAGTCTCAAAGTCCCGTCAGTCATCCGATCGGATCGAAGGCGCGGGTATATCTCCAATGTTTATCATGGTCAGTTGACATTGACCACTTAAGGAGTATGTGACTCCCGGATTTTTTGACTTTGTTGAATTGTTACAACTCGAATCCCTGTAGCGCCAAAGTCCTGGAATTCTCGTCGACTGTTAGATCGAGGGAAGGAATTTGGGATTATGTCGAGCCGTCAGATATAGTAGTGCTAGAGGGGTAGCGAAGTTCATACTTCAAAACTTCACCACTCCAACGATTACTAAGTATGTTGTAGAGAAAAACCTTGAAGCATCGGAGCCTTGAAATGATGAATTCACGAAATGTAAAGTCGTGAGGTCACGTGGACCGTCAAATCTAGAGAAGTGATTGTGGATCATCCATGCAGTTGATGACATGGCTCATGCCACGTGGCAGGGGTAATGTATGGGGACACATGTCATCCAGATTTGGTACCTTTTGGACCCTGATCTATTTGTTTTTGAATGACATGTGGCACATGTGCCACAGGTCCACAGTCATTTAGTTGGCTACAATATGAAATAGATAATTACTCTCATACACTGTATATTTGATTTGTAATTGTAAAATAAAGTTGGATATCCTGTGAATGTTTCAGGGATGTGCATGTTTCTTGATGGTTAGACTGTGTTCCCTTATCTTTTTCTTGATTGTGTATTTAAGAAAGTAAGAAACTATATGGTTTGTACGCGTAAATGCTCGAGCCCTGTAGCGGCTCAAGTTTAATCAAATGAACTATGAGTTTGTCAACCTTAGGCTTAGTTTCCCATCTGTATGTCAATGTTCCCAGTTGTTTTGAGTCTCCTGGGAGAAGGAGTCTGTTAAGATCAGAAGAAAGATTGAAAAGCGTGTGCTAGCGCCTAAGTCTTTCAAAATTAACGAAGCTCAGGAATGATAGTGATATTTAAGCCTCGAAAGGGAATATCCTTTCGTTTGGAAGACGAGTGGACGAGATCCATTCGGGAGGATCCAAGGTCTATCATGATTGTTGGATTTGGAGAAGGAGCACAAGCGTTAACCTTTTGAATTCTTCAGTCTTCACGAGTTCAGAAAACTTTGGTATTCATTGTAAGAGAGACAGATCCCTTGAAGTCCTGGAGCCCAAAGTTAATTTCGGCTGTAGATCTGAGGATCCAGGAATTATTCCAACTGTCAGATCTACAATATAGTCAGTCTGATGTTGACCATTTCAAGACTTCAGAGGATTTGGGGTGTAGTATCGTAGAGGGATGTTCAATGTAGAACATCGAATGTCGAAGTTCAATGTATAATGTCGAACATCGAATGGTCGAGGCCACGTGAAGATATTTTAGGACTCAGGGAGTATGCATGCATTAAGAAAAAATAGGGGTGACATGGAACCACAATAAATGTGCCACATGTCACCTGGATTTGGGAATTTTTTAGACCCTATAGGTCCATTAACACGTGACACATGTCACCCACTGAAGGGGCCACATGTCCTCTATGCCTTGCCACGTGTCATCTCTGGAAATTACTTGTTTCATCCACATGGAAGGAGATCTCGTAGTCCGGAGACTCGACACTCTAGAGGAAGTTGAAAGAGAGTCATTAAAGTGTGAAGGCTCCCAAAATTGTGAACGGCATAGTCCATCTCAACCATCCATTGTTAAGGACATTTGTCACCATATCTTATAATTCAGATACTAGAAAATTCAAAGGATTTGGGGTTGTGACACTTCCAAAACTCTCGAACATCGAATCAACAAAGTGATGCAATTCGTGGATATGAAGAACCTTCGGGATCCTCCCTAACCGTTATATCTAGACTATGGTCAGTCTGGCACTAACCAACTTCGGGAGAAATGAGTATTTTTCATAGCGAAACTCCCGAACGTCGAATCTCCAAAGTAATGGGAGTCGTATATCGAGGGGTCTACGTGGACAGATCTTGACCGTGAGATCAGAGGAATGTTAGAAGGTTGTATTGGGGGTCGAAGGGGCTCTCTTATGTCACTTAGGGTGATGTGAACCCATAATTGAGTTTCCACATTTCACTTGGATACAAATTTTTTGCAAACCCCTCCCATTAGAACGTACCACATGTCACCCCATAACGAGGGCACGTGTCACCCCTGGACCTCACCACGTGTTAGTGCCTAGTACGTGTCTTCTTGGCCATGTGAATGATGAAGTACTAGGACATCAGAAGTTTGGGACTCCATGAATCCGGAGGTTTGGACTAGTCTGGTGGAGAAAGGCCTGAAGGGCGGAGCCATGTGGAAAGCCCACGAGACTTTGGAAGAAAAGTACTCCAAGATATTTGGGTTGTTAAACTATGTGCACCCAAAAGTGCCAAACATTGAATTCTACCTTAGACATGTGCGTTCCCAAGGATAAGGGTCCAACGTCGATTAATGGTCGATGGATCTCTGCCATAGACCTAGGAGCATGGGGAGCTTCAAGATATCGAAGAATTTGGGGAGATATGAATGAGTCAGATCCTTGTAGGTTCCATGGGGCCCATGAATATTAATCCTCGAAGAAATTTGGAAGGGCATATCTCCCAATCTTGAGCTGAGATTTGAGCATGGGGATAGCCGTTAGAAAGCTCGTGGCAATCAGAATTCAATGGATATAGTGGAACTAAGATATGATATGGATCAAGGAAACAAAACTATGATGCCCCATCCCTAGAAAGGGTACTTAGGGGCCGGGTGTGTTACAAATTGGTATCATAGCATGGCAACAACACTTGGCCTACTTAGGCTCATGCACGAGTCATATAAAAATATTATTAGAGGAATTTAAGGGGTAACACCTTATTTTACCCATTCCTAAAAGGCTTAGTAAACCTCTACTGAAGAGAGGAATGAAACCTTCTATTGTTGATAGATGTTTTGTAAATTTGCACTTTATGTTGTTGATGTTTCCAAATAAAGAAGATGACTTCACTGTGAAATCATACGTAATGTTGTACATAAATAATATTGGGTTACCGAGGCTAAGATGAGCTTGTTGTGAATATTACTGCCAAACATAAATCATTTGCATAAGTTCCTTGAGTAGAAGGATGCAAATTTAAAATTTAGTTGGGATTTTACCCAATGACATTGAATCATGCTAGACTGTGGCAAAGGAAGCCTACCATTTTATTTTTGGAAATGATGGCCACTCCTACAAGAGTGGGATTATGATGATGAGAACTAATAAGAAGACTTGGATGTGAATGGATTGAAAGGATACGTAGCAGTAATAATTAATTTTTTAATAAAGGATTAAATCCAGTATATGTGTATGATCCCTCACGATCGAAGGATTAATGGAAATGGTAAGGTCAATTTACTGACGGAAAATTGTTGATGGAATAATCCAATGAGAAAGTAAAAAGGAACCCTATATATTGAGAGAAACCTTCATGAAGGTAGAAGTGAATTGACATGAGCAAGTTCAAAAGAGTATGGTTATGATAATGGAGTGTATGTCCATATTACCTCAAGGGTATGTCTATGCATAAGAATGCATATGGAAAAATATTGAACATGCAAATTAGGCATGTTATAACCTATGGTAGGTTGTAAGGTATGGTCTATTAATGGAAATTTTATATGAGGATGACCTTATGACAACAGGAGATAAAAAAAAGAATGAAAGTTGATAATGTTGTGACTTTTTGCCTTAATATGATAGGACTGTAAGGATTTATGAGAGACCAATGTAAGGTATGATTAAGGAGGTGTCAAACACCTTTGGATTGACCAGTGGGTCGTATTGGCATCCAGAGGTGGATGGTAACCATATGGAAATATCTTGGTATACTAATATATCTATAAGAGGGAGTTTAGGAAAACATTCCCTTGTAAGAAATATGTTGACCAAGAATGGTTTGAACCATGAAAGAGAAGCTTGATACATTTTCTTGTTTCCTTGGGGAACTGTTGGATTTTCCCAGATAATATTTATTGGCTATTGAGTCATATTATAACACCAGAGGCAAGAACAATTTATTGTTGGTTGTTGTCATATAGAAAGAGGGACATAGTTATGATTATGTCTGTTAAACTGGCCATGTGGATAGCATGTGAATGCCTACGATCTCCCAAACGAAAGGGAAGCTCAGTGTTGAGTATCTCTATGGAACTTCTCTTAAGAATGGTAGTAGTATCCTTAGGAGAAGGATCTGGAAGTCTGATATGTCCATATGCATGTATGACATGGAAAGGGTGCAAGCAATGAGCTTGCATGATGTATGTTTGGGCTAGGTATGCATGATATTAAATGTGCAAGTGATGCACATGTATGATGTAAGAATATATGTATACTAAAGGCACAATATGGCTTCCTTGATGAGTTGTATGTAAGGAAATAACTACACTTTCCAAGATTGAATGAATACCATGGATGCATGGCCGATGCTATTCTGAGGAGTCATGAAAGATCAGTTTTGAATGATAGCTTGAGAGGAATCTATTCCATTCCCTCATGAAAGGCTAGTAGAAACATATGAAACAATAAATGGGAAAGGATGCTCTATTGTCATGAAAAAAGGAAACATGATTAAGCCTTTGAGGATTGCATGAGAACAAATGTGAACAATCATAAGTTAAATGATTTATGATTATGCATGCAGTTAAGTGCATTACGGATGTAAGTTAAGAAAACAAGGAATATGTGTGGACAAATAATATGGATGCATAACAAAGATGCATGTTTATATTCATTATGGAATATTTGGTAAACAACTAAAGCTAAATCAAGGTTGAGGCCATCATAGATAGAGAAGGATATGCAATAAGGAAGTTGCATGCTGGAGGATTTCCCTATGGAGGAACTGTGTGAAGACTATGTCAGGAGAGCGGAGTCACAACCTTAATGACTGTTGAGAATTGAGCAGTGGGCTACAAGCCTATTTGTATAAGAATCCTGGAATACATTCTAAAAAAATATATATGGGTGGAAAACTAACCCACGAGTGTAGACCATTCTGATAACTGAATGGTAATGTGCAACGTGCATAGGGTCATGGATCAGTATGAACAAAAGGTTTTCTATTAAAGCATGCTAATTTATCCTAAGAGTTAGGGTGAGCCTAACTGAGGATGCTCAAGGAAAAGAGCAGGAAGATCACAATAAGAAGTAGATTGCATAAGCAAAGAAGGAGAAAAGGAGGAACACTTTTCTCACCCTAAGAAATCTAGATTGTTTATTAGAGTCATAGGCTTAAAGAACAGTTGTGGAAATGAGTACAACTGGAGAAAGGAGAATAAGTAAGTAAGTAAGTTTGAATGAATAGGATTGGTTGAAGCCATATTAAACAAAGACAGTGAGGCCTTGGAAAATAACCTGGTTGTATTGAAGGTCCTAGGCTATGTAGATAGATTTGGGAAAGGGGAAGAGCCTTAACTCCTTTCTTGTTGTATATTATGTTTTTATCTCGGACGAGAAATTTGGTATGCTAATGAAAGTAAATGTTTTGACAGCATAATGATGACATTTGTATGAATATGGAAACAATTGAGAATTTCTTGTGTTGCACTCATGGAAGCATTAAGGATAATGTGATGAGGTGCATAGAGATATGCTAGGACATATCTAAAAATTGTTTTATTGATTTAAAAGATATGATACTTGCATTTTTATTTTACATGATGACTAACATATTGATTATGTAATTCATGTGAAAAAATAAATTGGAAATGTTTAGGAAGACAATTTCCAATGATGGACAACCTCAAGCAAAGAATGACTAGGAGAAGGTGGTTTTCAAAATATTGTTGAAGGGGCTTTAAAGGTCCCCATAAAGCACCATTGATGAGGTAATATTAGAGATGGTGCTAGTAGCCAGAACATGTATAAAAATGTCCATACCTATGCAACATAAGGTATGAAGGACTTTGGTAATAATCCCTTCTGAAAATATTTCATTATCATAAAGATATGCAACTAATTGTGAGTGGTTGTTGTATGCTATTGCTACCCAAGCGGGGTAAGATTCAGGAAAGAAGAATCTGAACAATAGAGAGAGGAAGTCCATGGTAGCCAAAGATGATTTATAATCTTTGCAATAAAATGCAGGAGTAAAGAGTACCATGGTTACAATGACCAATCTAGGGAGATGGGGATAAAGGTGCTCATAGTTAGGACATTGCATCAAATACATTGAGGAAATGCAGGTTTTCATAAAGGGAAGACAATGGATTTTCCATTGAGGAAGGAGAACCTTCCAATATTTTAATTACATTGTGTAGGTGTTAAAGAAAAGAGAAAATTTGGTTGGCCATGAGTGTTAGCACCCTGGTTACTAATGAAGGCAGAATGTTTGGGTGCATTCACGAGAAACATTTAGTTTCATGTGCACTGATTTGGGATTGTGATCATCTTGTAGTAGGGAGCATAGACATGTTTTAAGAGTGGATGAGAAGGAATCATCCATATGGTGAAGAGGTTGGTTAAAATCCAACACACCATAGCAAAGTGCTTGTCACCAAGTGTGGAAGCTTGAAAATCAATGCAAGGGTGCATTGGGTATGAATGTGGCCATGAATATTGGCACATTGATTAAAGTAATTTAATATTTGAATTGTATTTGGAAAATTTAGTATGTTTAAAGGGTTCTTACATAGATAATAATATTTCTCCTTTTGTTTTGTACCCTTGAATAGATGAACATGACTTGGACAGTTAGTATGCATCGTTTGAAAATATAATGTGCATGAAGACTAACAATTTGTTTGGATGAGGAAAGTTGAAGTTACAAGAAAACGGGGTCTTGGATATGGCAGTGTTGTAAGCCCATAAGGAAGGTCAATTACATGTTGAGATAAAATTCTATGGGAAGGAAAGTCCCATACTTGTGAATTTGGCTCATGTGCGGAACAAATATGAATATAAATGGGGAATGTGGAAATCTGTGGGTAACATATTTGCAAGAAAATTATGAATTTGAAATTGATGATAATTTATTATAATTTTGTATACATGTGATACAAGTGATATGAAAAATATATGTCTAGGGAGGACATATGAAGGCTCAAGCCAGAAAGCATGAAAGATGCTATTGTTGAGACATGAGAACCCTGTGGTAAGTCCTGATCGCCCTAGAACATGTTATGTTGTGGTAACACTAGCCGGAGGGATGCCTCGGTAGAGAAAGTCTGAGGGATTCCTTAACTACAAGGCTCAATGAAGTCTCTGGAAATATTCTTGTGTGAGAAAGACTTGGCAAGGAAAGATGGATAACCCGAAGAAATGTATAGCAGAGAAGGGGATGCCTAAGCCTGGGCCTGGAAGGTGAGTGACCGCAAGGAAGAGGAGACTTTGATAATTCTTGTAAACTATTGATTGTGATAATGCACACAATGGTTATGTCCAGAAAAAAAAGTGAGCCAAGAAAAAAAAACATCCATGTGGATACGAATCCATGAACTGCAAAGATGAGTATGTTGCTAAGTTCTGAAAATTTCTTGAATTTTATGCAACAGTAAAATGTTTACGCATGAAAGCTATGATTAATATGCTTGTTGTCCAAGATTATTGAATATAGGTGACGAAGGCCAAGAGTCTTAAAATGACCTGACCAAGAAAGAGGGTTAAGACTTCTGAAGAAGTTGAATAAGGAAGGCATGACAAGTGTTATTGAGAAAGAACATCGAGGATGGTGTTCCTTTTTAAGGGGGAGGGGATTGTAATACCCTTGTTTCCCCCATCTTGTAATTAATCATTAATCATAATCACCATGCTATGGAATGGGAACAATGTAAATGTATTATTTAGATTGCCAATGAATGACTGTGGGGGTGAAGCCATGAATTATTGGCCATGATATCACTAGAGGAAAGAGTGAGGAAACTGTGGAGAGGGTTCATTAGTTCAAATGACCCAAATTCCTTTTGCTGAGATAATAAGCCTCATATGGATCCCAAGGGGAGGAATCAGTTAATGAAGGAAAGAATTTTGGTTGGATAATCAACCACCCCAATGAATGGAAGCATGGAGGGTATGTTTGGGGAGACAGAAAATAGTCTACCTGAAGTACCACAGGGTGCAGTTTTCGTACATGCCCAGACTGACCCGAGTTTCCTTCTGACAGAAGGAATAAGACAGGTCCAAAACCCTCCCAAGGAGAATATAGGTGAGGGGAGAGTAGGAGAACACACACAGAAGAAGAGGCATGTGTGCAAGGCTCTATAGAGAGAAGGAGAGACACCAGACAAGAACACATGCACAAAGGGGAATGCGTGACCCAGACATGCAGAAGAAAGGAGGAAGGCTGCAAGATTGATGTTGGGGAAGCATATGATAAACCTCGTAGGGATGTTATGACATAGAGAAGGTCTCTGAGAAATGGCATAGTTCCCTAGTGATATCATGGCTCCACATAGGGGTTTCCAGAGTGCTAAGAATGAATTTATCTGAGCCTATGGTTGGGTGGAAAGGCAAACACCCATAGTCAGTTAGCTGGCTACAATTTGAAATAGATAAGTATTCTCATGCCCTGTATATTTGAGTTGTAACTGTAAAATAAAGTTGGATATCCTGTGAATGTTTCAGGGATGTGCATGTTTCTTGATGGTTAGATTGTCTTCCCTTATCTTTTGCTTGATTGTTTATTTAAGCCAGTAAGGAACTATATGGTTTGTACGCGTAAATGCTCGAGCCATGTAGTGGCTCAAGTTTAATAAAATGAACTGTGAGTTCATCGACCTTGGGCTTAGTTTCCCATATGTATGTCAACGTTCCCAGTTGTTTTGAGTCTCTTGGTAGAAGGAGTATGTTAAGCTCAGGAGAAAGAGCGCAAAGCGCGCACCAATGCCTAAGCATTTCAGAACTGGCGAAGCTCGGGAAGGATAGCAAGATTTAAGTCTCTAAAGAGAATATCCTTTCATTTGGAAGACAAGAAGACGAGATCCATTTGGGAGGATCCAAGGTCTGTCACGATCATTGGATTTGGAGAAGGAGTGCATGCATTAACCCCTCAACTCCTTCAGTCTTCACAAGTTTAGAGAAATTCTGTATTCGTCGTAAGGGAGATGGATCACGCGAAGTCGCGGAGACCGAAGTTAATCTAGTTCGTAGACTTGAGGATGCCCAGGAACTATCCCAACCATCGAATCTACAATATATTCAGTTCGACGTTGACCATTTTGGGAGTTTGGAGGATTTGGGGTGTACTATCATAGAGTGATGTTCAATGTAGAACGTCAAACGTCAAATGTCAACATTCAACGTAGAAATTTGAGTGTCAATGTTCGACATAGAATGTCAAACGTCGAACATCGACATTCAATGTAGAACGCCAAACATTGACGTTCAACGTAGAACGTCGAACACCGAACGTCGATCGTTGAATGGTCGAGGCCACGTGGAGAGATTTCAAGAATCGGGGAGTATGTGTGCATTAAGGAAAAAGGGGGGTGACATGGAACCATAATCAATGTGCCACGTGTCACTTGGATTTTGGTGTTTCACAGACCCTATAGGTCCATTAACACATGACATGTGTCACCCACTAAAGTGGCCATGTGTCCTATCTACCTTTCCATGTGTCATCTTTGGCAATTACTCGTTTCATCCACATGGCAGGAGATCTCATATTTTGAATACTCGGCACTCTGTAGGAAGTTTTATGAGAGTGATTAAAGTGTGAAGGCTACCAAAATTGTGAACGATGGATTCCATCTCAGTCATCCATCATTAAGGAGGCATGTCAGTAGATCTTATAATCAAAAGAATAGACAATCCGGAGGATTTGAGGGTGTGACACTTCCAAAACTCCCGAATGATGAATCGACGAAGTGATGTGAGCCGTGAATCTGAGGACCCTTCGAGATCCTCCCTCACCATCATATCTAGACTGTTCTCATCTCGATGCTAACCAACTCGAGCAACAACGGGGCGTTTCCATAGAGAAAATCCCAAATGTCAAATCTCCAAAGTAACAGGATTCGTAGATCAAGGGGTCTACGTGGACAAATCTTGATCGTGAGATCGAACGAATGTTAGAAAGCTTTTTTAGGGGTTGAAAAGGCTCACTGACGTCACCCAGGGTGACATGGACCCACGATTGAGGTGCCACATGTCACTTTGATATAGATGTTTTGCAGAACCCTAGGCCCATTAGAATGTGACATGTGTCACCCCCTGATGAGGGTACGTGTCACCCCTGGCCCTCACCATGTGTCAGTCCTTGGCATGTTTCCACCTGGCCACATAAATGATGAATTACCAGGACTTTAGAAGTCCAAGACTCCACAACTCCAGAGGATTTGGAATAGTGTGGTACAGAAAGGCCCGAAGATCGGAGCCACGTGGAAAGCCCACGGGACTTCAGAAGAAAAGTACTCTGATATATTTGGTTCATTAAACTATGTGCACCCAAATGCATCGAACATCAAATTCTACCTTAGACACGTGCGTTCCCAAGGATAAGTATCCATCATCGATTAATGGTGGATGGATCTCTTCCATAGACCTAGGAGCGTGGGGAGCTTTGCGATATTGGAGAATTCAATGTGATATGAATGAGTCAGATCCACGTAGGTGCCACGTGTCCCATGAATATTAACCCCTGAATAAATTTGGAAGGGAATATCTCCCAATCTTGAGCTCAGATTCGAGCATGGAGACAACTGTTAGAAAGCTCATGGCAAGTAGAATTCAATGGAGATAGTGGAACTAAGATTTGAGATGGATCAAGAAAACGAAATTATGATGCCCCATCCCTAGAAATGGTACTTAGGGGTAGGGTTTGTTACATCAAGGATGGTTCTTGGTCTATTTCTTGGTATCTCTTGGTTAAATAGTGCACTACTCTTTCCTAGTGAAGGCGTAGAGGAGGATCTTTTGTTTGTTCTTTGGTCTATATATATTGAGGAAGTTTTTGCTGGGTTTTCTCCCTCATGAGGGTTTCTGAGGATAATTTTTTTTTCTCTATTTTTTCTTTGATTTCCTCTCTTTCATTGATATTATTTATGTAGCTAATGTGATAAATGATTGTAATAATAAAGAAAAATTGTAACTTATAGTTGTATAATTAAAAACGTCAACACTTTCTAACCCAGTGACACTAAATAAATACTCGTGACTCCCTTTTTCCACTAACTATATCCTACATGATTCATATAGGCTACTTAGTTATCCTCAGTCGTGATCGATTGGAAGGGGACATTACAAGCAATGCACACAAAAATTCTTTAAAAAACAAAAAGAAAACAATAGCATTCACACGTAGTAATAAAACAATTTCCCTGGAAACCCTTAACCAAGAAAACCAACAAAATATTTGGAGTCTCACCTCTAACTCTCATTGTATTAACTTCACCATTACAATATAATATATAGTATCCCGTGGCATATAAAACCCTAATTCATTGACCTAGATTAGATACCTTGACCATAATTACATTGCATTCCATTGTGACCCCCCTTGATCCCATTCCAATGTGTAATACATGGCTAATCATGAAATTAATATAACACATACCCAACAATTCCATCCTCTTTGACATAATCAAACAAATATGTACCTAATTCTTTTTCAACTATATACAAATATTCCATTGAATTTACATTGAAGTGGATAGAGTTTAAATCATGTGCATATGAACAATCTTAAGTTCTCGAAGAACAAAGTTAGGGTTTGGAAAAGGCTAAATTTAGTATGCACATAAATCATCAACAATATTTGTCCCCATATTGGTGTAATTTAACCCTTGTTTCAGGCGGCAAAGAGAGAATCACAAACTTTGTGGGAAATGGCCACTACCATTAAACACATAGACACGTACATTGTGGTATATAAAGTGTTTTAGTTGGAAATGGAATGAGAGTTTTTTGTTGTATATCTCATTAACAACAATATATCAAGGAAACACACATAAATATATATGTAACTAAATCAATTGAACTCATTGACATGTAATCCTTGTGATTTCTTTACTTGTAACATAAATTGTAAATATGAAGATTTGTAGGTGATAGGAAGATTCACCTATTAGGGAAGACCAATAGTTATTGCTTGTATATTATTGAGTTTCACATCAATGCACTTATATAATTCTAAAGTTGCGCATTCTACGATACCTGGAATGACAATGGTTTCATAGTGAGGTTAACTCCATTATATATCTTTGTGTTCTATTTCCCTCGACATGCATACAATTCCTTCTTGTCTATCCCTCTGAATTCTAGTGCTTTGGTTGATTCTATGTCTCTCTTGTAAACCAGTCTCCATTCCAATAATTCTTGCTACCATTCTACATTCCAATAATTCACTCCACTATTTGTTCCTATCTACAAAAAACTATTTCATGAAACCCTAATTCATGTAACTGTCCACCATTAGTCTCACACTCTCATCGCCCCTCATCGATCACTCTCACGATCTACATGAAACCTTAATCTTTTATAGGAACATTCCAGTCGATTCCACTCTCACATTATCCTAGGGTTCTTCCTCATGTGCAATGATACCATATTGTTGTGTAGGACCAACAACATTCCACCTGCAACTATTTCTCACTAACTTTAATTTTCTAGGGATGGATCTCAAGTTTCCTAAGGAAAGATAAGTTTCTTCTACATTGAAATTTGTGAACCATGAGTATTTATACGTAGTCCCACTCATGTTGCTAAGTATTTCATGTCACCCATGGTCCCCCGGTAGATATACATCATTCTCTATGACCTTTGATAATGCTTGGAAATGTAGATTTGTATGAACGGTATAAATGACATCTTCTTTGTATGCAATATACCCAAAATATAAAAATTTATTGAGGATAGATTTACAATGGCATAACTTGGATTCAAGATAATTTGTTTTCATATCTTTAACAAGATTGTTAAGCATAGTGGTGTTTTTTCTAAAATAAAAAATCCTAGAAATGCATCCTCCCAATTGTTCACACAGCTAATCGAAATCATCCCATCACATATAATAAATATATTATCTACCTTTCCAAGTTGTATATCATTGTCCTTACTATCATTTCACAAGTTTTTTGTTGTTACACGTGAGTGAAGGTGGCAGAAGATGCACTCTCTAATTACAATCATCAATGTAGTGTTGACTAGTAAAGAGAACTACATAGAATGGTACAGAAAGATCAAAATCACATTAATATTCAATGACCTATGGAATGGAATTTATGAAGCAGTAGTGGTCAATGAAGAATAATTTGAATCATTTTCCACAGAAGAAAAATCATAAGAAAAACTAGAGAGAAACAAACCAACCATTCATATACCAAACAAAGAACGTGTCATATGGAAGGACAAACACTAGAAAGCATATGTTGTGATTTATTCGAAAATAAGTGAAGCAGTGATCCATAATATTGCTTCTATTAATGAATCTTATAGTAATTTGAAGAGATTAAATGACTTTTATGACACATGATCAAAACTAGAACTCATACAACTGATGGTGAATCTATTCAACCTAGAGTTAAATAATAATGACCCTATAGATTTAGATTCTAATATCAAATCCATAATGCATGAAATTGATTCCATTGGGGTGAAGATAGATCTCCCTCTCACAGCCTTCATTAAGGCCATCTACCCTATATATTCTCACTACCTTGAATCTTTGCAATCAAGTGGTCAAATGAAATCCATCACATTTGATAAATTGGTGGAGAAAGTTGCAGAACGTGAGAAATCATTTGGAAAGAATTCATCTCATTCCACTAGTGAGATAATGTGCCTTGATTATAGAGGGAAGAGTCAAACATATGATTCTTCTAAGAGAGAAGGAAAAAAAAGAGGACATGGAAAAAAGACTTTCAGAGGGAGGGGGTTAGACACAAGCAAGGAGATGGATCCATATCCATTGTACCCATTGAAAAAATAATGGATCACATGAAGTGAATGATTGTATATTTCAACGGGAGAATACTAAAGAATACACAAAGAATCAGAAAGAGGACAAAGGTAAAACTTCAGAACCAACAAAAGGTAAACCACATGAATTTGCCCATTACATTGTTTCCCACTGTAATATAGGAGTAACGAAATATTTTTTTTAACACTTTATATACTCCTTGGAGAGATGCATGGATTCTTGACACAGGTGCAACCTCCCACATGAAATTTCGAAGACTTAAATGACAATGTATATGGTGTAGTGTATTTTGCAATTAAATCAAGTTTCACATCTTCAAGAATGGGCACCACCAGGCTTAAGTTTCCTGGACTCTCCAACTTTCTTCTGTATAATTTTTTCTATCTTCCTTAGTTGTAAAGGAACTTGTTGTCACTTTCTCACATGTGACAGCAAGGCCACTCTTTTCACATGTTCGATGGAAAATTTGAAATAAGGAAGGATTTGGACAACATGGTTTTCATGACTAGAATGGAAGATGGAAGACTATTGAAATTGAAAGGGACATTTTTCTATACAAAAAATGTTGCATACCTCTCTCATCATGATGAAGGTATAATTCCATATAGTATTTTTTATCATGCTATATTTGTTCATATTAATTATGACAGCCTTCATGTATTGAAAAAGAATGGTGTTTCTAGTTTTCCTATTATTCCTAGGAAAATGAGACAATGTGATACTTGTATCCTTGGAAAGCATAGAAAACAACCATTTCATGATTATACTTCTAGAGCTCGTAGAAAATGTGAACCGATTCACTCTAATTGATTGTCCCTATCCCCATTCCTTCTGCAAATGGAAATAAATATATCATGTATTTTATTGATGATTATAACAAGATGTGTTGTGTGTACTTGTTGAAATATAAATCACAAGATTTGTAAACTTTTAAAAATTTTCATTTATGGATTCAAAATGAAGCTCGGTCTGATATTGTCTCTCTTCATATTGATAATAGAAAATAATATACATCTAATGAATTTGAAACCTACCTTCTCCAACATGGAATCAAGCATCAAACCGCAGTTCCATACAATACTCAACAAAAGAGTGTAGTTGAATGAATGAACATGATACTCCTAAATATGGTTCGTTCCATGATGTTTTTCAAGAATGTAAAATTGATTTTTTGGGTTGATGCAATTATATCTGCAGTTTATGTGAAAAATAGGTGTCCATCTTATGTTCTTCAAAAAAAGGTTCATGAAATGTTATATGGCCGCATTCCTTTGAAGATGCATCTCAGGGTATTTGGTTACACATGCTATGCCTTGATTATTAATGAGAAAAGAAGCAAGTTTGATGCAAGGATTTGGAAGTGCATCTTCTTGGGGTACTCAAATACCACCAAGGGATATCGTCTTTACAATGAGAAAAAAAATCATCCTTTCCAGAGATGTAATCTTTATTGAATCCTTCAAGAATGAAAAAACAATTGATAGGTATCTTGATCATTTGGACATATTCACTCATGTAAATACATATAATGAATTTGATGACGAAATTCCAAATCTTGAAGTGGGGATCTCTATCTTGGGTCAATCTTTGGAATCTTCTTTTGAAACACCATATTCCCCACATGAAGAAGTTCCAACCACCTCATCAAAACTTGAAGTTCATTTGTATGATGTGATCGAGAGGATTGAAAAGTTAAGTCTTGATGAGAACTCAACACCATATCAATCAATTGAGCAACCTAGAACATATCGAAAAGGTCCACCAAAATGGCTTACCAAAAAACTTGAAAGTCTTCATCTTGAACCAGAATTTCCTCAAGATAGTATGGAGGTAATGTAGATAATTCAAACTCAGGTGATGTAGATGACATCGTTGTTTCATATGATTGTGAGTTGAATTTATCTACTAACCTTGAACTAACTTCCTTTGAAGAAGCCATTTATCATGATGAATGGAAAGAATCCATGTAGAATTAATATGATGCTCTCATCAATAATGGTACATGGAAGTTGGTGGACCCTCAATTTGGAATAAAACCAATCGGTTTAAACTGGGTATTTAAATAACAAGCACAAATCAGATGGCTCACTTGACAAGCACAAAGAAAGGCTCAAGGAAAAATGATTTACATAGAAATAAGGTCTTGATTATGAGGAGACTTTTTCCTCAACAAAAAAATGGCCTACCATCCATACTCTCTTTTCCATGATAGCATAGAATGGATGGAAAATTCATCAAATGGATGCGAAGACTCCTTTCTTGAATGGAGACTTGAAAGAGATTTTTTTTATGTCTCATCTAGAAGAATTTTTTGGGAAGGGATAAAAACATAAATTATGTAAGCTCATAAAATCTTTATATGTCTTGAAATAATCACAACGAGCCTGGTGTGAAAACATAACTAAGAAATTTTTGAAATTGAATTTCAAGAACTACAATCTTAATAATGCAGCTTTGTTTGTCAGGAAAGTTGGAAAAAATGTTGTATATCTTGTAGTATATGTAGATGATCCATTGATAACATGGAACAATGAAAGCTACATTGTATCCATAAAGAAAGAGTTGAAGAAAGGCTTCGAGATGAAATATTTGAGACATCTTCACTACTATTTGGGCATTGAGGTTATTCAAAATCCAAAGTACATATTCATCTCCTAGAAGAAGTAAATTGGAGAATTGTTGAATAATATTGGCATGGTTGAGGTAATCATGTTTCTGCTCCAATGGAACAAAAATTGAAACTCACATAAAAAAAAAGGGAAAGAATTTGAGGATCCAACCAAGTATAGACAACTTTTGGGAGATCTTATCTATGTTACTACCACTAGGCCATACATTTCATTTCTTGTTGGGATTATTTATAGGATCATGGAAAATACTTATGAAGGACATTGGTCTACTGCAAAAAATGTTCTAAAATACTTGAAGGGAACTCAAGATTTTGGACTCGGGTACTCTAAGGTGGATGACTTCAAATTGAATGAATATTTTGATTCATACTTTGTCGGGGATAAGGAAAATGGAGTGCAAACTTCAGGATATCTCATGAGTCTTGGATTATAAATTGTCTCCTAGAGATCACGCAAATAGTCAGTTCTAGCAAATTCCACAATAGAGTTAGAATATGTGGTAGTTGCAGAAGCAACAAAAAACATTGTGTGGCTCAAGAAAATACTTGAAGATTTGTAGGAGAAACATGTGAATTATACTCCTCTTCTACTTGACAATACTTCTACAATCATTTAATCCAAGAATCCTAGATTCCATGATCGAACAAAGCACATAAACACAAAGTATCACTTGATTCGATATCATGTAGAGGTTGAGACTATTCACTTGAGACATTGTTCCACAAATAAGAAAATTGTGTACATATTACCAAAGTTCTTGAAAGAGAAAATTTTGAAAAGTTTAGAATGATGCTTGGACTCACAAACACCCCTTCATATTAAGGGGGGAATGTTGACATGTAATCCTTTTGATTGAGCTACTTGTAACATAAATTGTAAATATGAAGAGTTGTAGGTGATAGGAAGAGTCACCCATTAGGGAAGACCAACAACCACTATTTGTATATTTATTTAGTTTCACTTCCATGCAATTACATAATCCTACAGTTTGCATTCTGCTATACCTATCCTGAAAAAACTAGAAAAACATACCATAACCATAAATCAATAAGAATACTTGTGCACTAAACTAGAAGAGTAAGGAACTCAATGGGATAATTCAAATATGTGAAACCCCAATAAAAGGTAAGAAACATAGACATGTCTCACTATAAACGAAGTCAATAATGATCTTATTGTAGTCAAAGTATACTATAATATGATACAAGTGTATCACTTAATTTCCTTTAGCTATGTAATCTCAAGCATAAATATATTCTTAGCTAGTCAATGTGACATTATTTGGGTCCATAGGTTGGCCACCAAATACACGCAAACACATAAATCTCATATAAGGGAATGTAGAATATGGATTAATGGATCCATATATACAAACTATTCATAAATAAAGGGAAATAATAACTTTCAACTTGAATGCTTATCTTATCTCATAAATCCTCTATCCATTGTCAAGTAGTATTGGTATGTTGACTTGTATTCACCCACATCTCTTGCCCAATCTACATCAAATTGAATAAGAAAACCCATTGCATTCTACTAACTCCAACTAAATGTAATGTTATCTTTTTGTGTACCTCTGAGGTCCTTGAATATATTCTTAAACTCACAAAGAAATTGCTTATAGTGCTCTCAACTTATCAGGGCTCATATTAACCATTAAATACACTAGCTTCTAATGGCACTATAATAGAACACCCTTTTATCCCTTCTAATTTAGTCCTTGTCTTCGAACATGCATGTCTCTTGATAAGTTTACAATGATAAATTCCATCAGTGTGGATATCGGTTAATATTCACTCATTTTGAATATCCTTATTTTATCTCAATATATCTAGTTCAATTCAAGTGAATTAGCCTCATTTTTTTCACTATCTCTATACTTGTATTCCTAAATATGAATGGATCTCCCCATGATTTGTCACCTAAAATTTTGTTGGTAACTCAATATTGAAAACATTAAAAAGGGATTAATAAAATCACATCATTTACATATAGGTCCAAGATTAGAAATATCTTACCAACATGTATGGTGTACACATGCTTGTATGAGTACACTGGAATCTCTTAATTATTTCAAGTTGTTGTCAAAGAAAATCAACCTTGGGAAAACCATTTTCTTGCTTCCACACAAGCACATAGAGGACATGGCCTTTATGTCCATTTGATAATCTATAAAAATAAAATAAAATAAGGTAATGTATTTCATCATGTTACCCCTCATTTTGAATGAGGCCTATACTAGTGAAACATTTTCATTAACTTCGTGATTTTCATCACAAATTTATTTGGATGGATAGAGTTTTCACCTAGTTTCTTGGATTGTTGATGACATCAATGATGATGTGATATAGGTTTTAATGGTGTATTTCCAAGTATACTTGCTTATCATAGAGAGATAACAATACACTTGTTCATGTGATGTTCTACTCTCCATTATTTGCTACATGATTGGATATGAAGATGTATAGATCACTTGATGGAATGCCCTAGAACTTTGGGGGTAAGTGGACATTGTACTAGCTTGATCATTTGGTTGGATTCATCATGGAATACACTCACTTTCTTACACATGGTTTGTGTTGGATACACGAATTTAGATAAGCCTAAGATGTTTTTTTTCATTGATATGATACACATAGAAGTACATGAGTTGTGACCTCTAGACTAGTCTTCCAAGATGTCTCTTGGACTCCTGATGACCATTACACCATCACTTGATTTTTCACATTCCTTCAAGTGACTAATACCATAAGCCTAGTGGATTAGGTTTCCAACATTCCCTCCCTTAATTCGAAGGCATGCAAATGAGTCCAAGAAGAGAGCCGAAATTTGGAAGTGTAAGACTGAAATCGCCAAGTGGATATATGGAAATGGCTAAATGTGCTCTCTAAATCTAGTGAATTTGGTAGTTTTAGGATGACGACAAATCAAATGTCTAGAATAAGCTAAGGTATTCTACTAAATGTTGATGATGGTTTAAGGAAAACTACAAACCAATCTAGTGGTTTACTCATGACCACAAACTCTAGAACTTGGCTCTAAGGCCCAATGGTTTCCGAAAGATTTCCTAAGTTAGATAGAAGTTGAATCTAATGTATTATGCTAATTGAAAGTCCACTCAAATGTTAGTTTAAAGATGAACATAAAATTTTCTATAGAAGAAGTTGAAAGTATTCCACCAAGTGGAGGTTTAAGGAAACACAAACCACTGTCTAACAGAAGTTGTTAGTCTTCTACTAAGTGGTGGTTTAAGAAAAACCAAAAACCAATATGGTGGTTTTGTGTGACCAAAAACTGAGTCACTCTTTCTTGTCATGCTCGCTTGTTACTGCTCAATTGATAGGACTTTGAAACTTGAATCACGGCTTTCAATCATTGATGTTGTTCCCCCCTGTCAGGTACAAGGTGAGAAGATGCAAATTATTTCACTACAAGATGTCTCAATAGTCGAGAATGAATTCGTTGATATGACAGATATATCTTCTTCAATATTGATGACCATTGCTTAGAAGTGATCCACCCATAGTGGTTATTAACTCTTCCATATTTCTTGCATTTAGAACATTTTTTTGAAGGATGATTTTGCTTTCCACAATACTTGCAAGGATGAAGATAAAGACATTGATCTTCAATGTGGCCAACTCGATGACAATGTTGGAATTTATGAATCTTCTCTTAAACTGGAGAAAGTGAATATAAACTTTCTTGAAGTAATCCAACACTCTAGAACTGGATCGGATTGGTATAATCAAGAATATGAAAGGTGACTTCCTTTTCATATCTGATACATGTTCTATGCTTGTTGTTCCCAATTTCCTCCCAAGGTCTAATGATTGGCTTGGAAAGAGAGGGTTAAACATCATCTATACTTGAATATGAAGTTGCCTCACTAAGTTTCTCCTACATTGGCTATTGACATGAATAATTATCATCATCATCTTGAAAAAGAGGGTTCTGAAAAAGGACTAGTTCAGAATGTCAAAGATTATTTTGTGCAAGTGCATCATGAAGAAGTCGAGTTTGAGTTTGTAGCAATGCTACTTTGGATTGAAAAAATTGCAAGCAAGTTACAGTAAACTGAAAAGTGTCTTTGTCAACGGTGATTGTATTGTCCACATAAGAGACTATTAGAGTGTTCAGTAACTCTAATAGTTCATTAATTCGAGTCATAGATAAGACCTCACAAGGTTTCTTGCAACTCCGTTCTTTAACAATCAAATGCAAAATCCGCAAATGAAGCTCAAAAAATGAAGGGTGTCTACTGAAAATGCACATGTTTATAATGTAATTCAACTTGATTTCAAAAAATGCACAAGTAATCTTACAATGCAAGTGTGTTGTCACTACTACTTGCAGCTTGGTCTCCAATCAATGTTCAATTGCAAAATTAAGAAACCATTGTGTTCTTATCATCTGGGTGACTTCCTACAACATTACATGTAAGGTATGTTGGATATTCTTCTTGTTAGCAGGGTCACATGGAAGAGATACTCCAAGAATTTTTAGAGTGCAACAGCTTGAAAAAGTAGAGCAATTTTGCATAGCTAGCCCAAATGGAAATGACTCTTGGGACACGCACAAGGAAATGATTAAGAATTATGAATACTTCCTCAAGGAGATAAATATTTCATATCAGATCGTATTGATTGTTTTTGGTGCTTTAAATGATGTTGCTGCTAAGAAAGAGGATTTGGAAACATGGTTCTAGATCTGTCAACTCCCATCAAGTTTTGGGTTTCGCAAAGAGAGAAGCCCCTGTTTTACATGATGTGAATAAATAGGACAGCAACACCACACGAATGCTGCTGATTTTGAGGATCACACACACCAATGCTCAAGAATGGAGAAACTTATGCAAAATGATTGAGATCGATAGAAATCAAAATATTTAAAGAGAGATCCTAAAACCTACTGCGAGGGAAGCATTTTGCATATGGTGACGAATTTCAAGGTATTACCCACACGATCTAGATTTGTGAGGACACAACTATACCTCCATAGTTCCAAACATGGAAATAAAAATGACATTTTAATTCTTTCAACACCTCTTAAATACTGGTAGTAGTTGAAGCTGCATTTGATAAATTAAGAGTGTTCTGACCACAAGCAATGATTACCAACAATTTCTTCAAATATCATACAAACACCCAGCCACCTCTTCACATGACCTCAGGGAAATGGAATCACCATACCTAGGTTGTGTATGCCCATACAGCTTCTGTACAATCTCAAAGAGTTTAAAAAGTCTCTGTGCAGCCTTCAGGAAGATTAATGAACGTTAGACAATGTCAAGTGGTAAGTATTGAAACTAATCATCGGCCAAACAATTTTCCTGAGGTGGTACCATGTCTGAGCCATCATTGAAATTGAATGAAAACTCAGGGAATTTAATTAAAACCCTAATCGAGGGCTTTCGTACATAGAAGAGAGTAATAGAATAAGGTGCCAGGTGAGCCCGTCAAAGGAGATAGGGTGCTTGTACTTATGTCTATGCATTATGGTGGAATATTATTGATGGTCCACTCTTGAGTAGTGCTCCACCTTTATGGGATGTCTCACATTGGGAGAAGTGTTTTTCATAGATGTGGAGATATATTGTTGGAGGTCATCCCTTATTTCATGCAGATGGTTGAGTATTATTAATATTCCACATCTTTAGGCCTGTACCATGGATTCATTCGCTTTATTTAAGGAGGATGTCCAACGTTACTCATTTTTTCATGCCATTATTGAGTGACACAACCCTTGGAAACATCACACACGTTATCTTTGAGGGTGTTGACTTGGTGCATGTTTTATGAGGAGGATGGCGTCCATTTTAGAGATTATTTTGCACATATTTTCATGCTTTCTAATGGGACGACTTATCTTGGGAAGGACTTTATGGTCCATACCTTCATTTTTGGAGAAGGTCCACTTTTTGGAGCCTTATTATGTACACATGTTCATGTTATTATTGAGGGCGTCCACCTTGGAGGAGATTAATCTGCATGTTTACTCACATTTGATGGA
>JZKD02S2218185.1:351755-368208 GCA_000966675.3 Picea glauca
TATAAGCTTTTATGATAAGGAAGTTTTGCTGGGTTTTCTTCCCCTAGAGGGTTTCCCAGGATAAATGTTGTGTCTATTGTGGATGTGTATTTCTCAGTGATCTTTTGGTTATTATTCTCTTGTCTTTATGAAATGCAAAGAACTATAATATCAGCATAAAACATTAACAATATGGCCTCCTGCGAAGGTGACATAAAGACCACTCCAGCGCCAGTGCCTTCGCTAGAAGAAGCTCCGTCGAAAAACATTTTCCATATGGAGGTGCTGGGAGGAGGAGTCCTATAATCGAATAAGGGTTGCTTTCTTATTTGGAAAGGGGATTCAGGAGCATCAATGATATGCATTAAGCTAGACCCCAAATCAGTGTCAAGTGCAAATATGGGATGATTGGTGGGGTTCATTTCATCGCTGATAATATAGGCTAGTTGGACCTCTCTGTAAAACCTCCTGTGTTCCCCTCCAAAGACTGGAATGGTGGCATATGTGAGATCCATCTGTAATGTTCCTCCAAGCTTTTTAATCCAAGACCTAGACAACAACATGCCAAACTTGGGGGGAACATCAGCTACCACAATGTCCATGACCACACTCTTCTTTGGTAGCTGAAATAAAGACACCACCAAATCTTTGATTACTCCAAGACATTGCACCCTCCTTGAATCAAAAGAGTACAGATCATGATAATCCTTCGTCACTTCCAGTCCCAACTCTTCCATGACTATTTTGGGCATAAGGTTGTGGGAAGCTCCTGAATCCATGAGGCAATTATGCAACACTTTATTATGTATGTTCAGGGAGGTGTAGAAGGGAGGGAATGAATCATCTCTATCTTCTACCATGGGACCTAGGACAACTGTTGACTTTTCATCTTGGCGATTTATTGAGTCCGTGGAAGGCTGGGGGGGATCAGATTGTAGTAGTTTGGAGAGGGACCTTTTGAAATCTTCATTTTTAACTAGTTCGGATAGGGGTATAGGAATTCTAATCTTTTGAATATCATGCTCAAAACTAAAGGAGGAGAGAAACTTAGGTGCTTCCCTTACCTCGGAGGTAGGTTCCTTGGCTACTGGCGAAGCATTCTAAGCTTTCTTTTCTTTAGTAGTGGTTGTTGCAGCTTTAGTAGGCCTTTCCGCTATGAGGCGCTGACCCTAGATATCAAAATTTCCTTCTTTCCCTTTTGACCTGAGATTGTATCTGTTAGGGGTGTTGCTGACCTTTTCCCCTTTACTCAACTCGTTGATTTGAGTGTTGATAAAGGATTCTTCATATGCAGATTGAGTCAAATGAGGAAACGGGGAAGTGACCTCGATGCAGTGGATTTTAGGGTCAAGTTCATCCACCTCCTCCCCTTCCTCATCAACAACTATGTTGTTTTGGAGAGGGTATGAATCCTCTGATCATCTCTGTCTCTGCTCCTTTGTTCCTTTGGCAAAGTCTGTGGCATATGGTTACCAGGCCTCCTGAAACCTCTGTTATCAGTATTCTGGGGGTTTCTGTACATGGGCTTCCCCTCTAACTCCCACTTATCCATCCTATCCAAAAGGGATTTCAGTACTTTATCCACCTCATCCATCTGAAGGGGAAAGGGAGAGGAATGGGATGAGTAGGCCTCTGTTCTTCTCCTGGATATGTCTCTATCAGCCTTATTTCTAAGTCAATCAATAACCAATATGTTAGACTCTACTTTCATGGCTACGTCCTACATGTGAGCTAGGGTGGTGGCTCTCCTTTCCCTCAACAGGAAGTAGAAATTGGGATCGAAAGTGCTGGCATAAGTGATCTTTGCAAAAGATTTAGAGGGATTTATCTTGGTGGGGATCTTATTGTACATTTTACTAAATATTTTGGAGAAGTCAGAGATAGACTCTCCTTCCTTTCTCTTCAAAGACCCAAACTCAGTCATGTAATACATGAAGTCCTTTTTGTCTCCCCATTGTCTCAAAAAGGCACTATCCAAAGCATCAATCCCATCAATAAATCCAAGAGGCAGGGCCCTAAACCATTTTCTAGCCTCACCTTCAAGACTATGGATGAAAATCCTCATCCATACATCTACATGCATGATAACATGATCATCTGTAAAACTGTAGAAGGCTTCAAGGTGTTCTTCTGTAGTTATGTCCCCCTCGCCTGTAAACTTGGGCAGCTTCTTAAGGTAGCCATCCATTGGAAGGGCATTGAGAGGCTGAGGTAACACAAGGCGAGCATACCTAGCAGCTATAATAGCCTCCATTCTAGTCATAGCGGGATTTTCCCTTGCCATAGGGATATTAGGTGGAGGAGAACTTAGAGGGGAAAGGGCTCGAAAAGGGAATAATGGGAATGAGTTTCCAGGAAACAATGGGGGATTTAGGGAGAGGGATAACGGGCTTGAGTCAGCAGATGCTTCTCTCTTTGCAGAAGTGGCAACAGTAACAAGAGGAGGAGTGGTAAAGCTAGTGGTGGGGAAGTCTCTTATGGTCTTGGGTCTATGCTAAGGTACAACTTTAGGGGAAAGAGGAGTGACAAGGATTTCTCCCTCCAATCCCAGACCGGGAGGGGAAAACTCAGTAGGAACACTCCTGAAATTCAGGAAACGAGAAACTTATAAAAAGGTCTGCTAGGAAATTGAGGAGAATAAAATGGAGTTTCTACATAAGGAGATGGTGGATTACTTGGTTCGACGGTGGAAGATTCTCCTTCAGAGGCCTTTCCTTTTCTTAAAATCACCTCTGGATCAGCTATAGGTGTATTTAGAGGCAACCGTGGATGGGACCGCGTATGTATGCCTCTGGAAGCCACAACTAAAACAGTGGGTTCGCTCTAGTGGAGTCGTCATAATGGAGTCGCAAGGTGCATAGTAGCAATCTTCAAAGGCTCTGATGCCTGATGCACCTTCAGAATTAGAGGCCCAATGTTGTTCAATGCCGGAGAAAGTTTTCAACTTCGTCCCCAACAACGGTGCCAGAAATGTTAGCATCAAAAGTCACTCCTGGATTGCGACAGGAGCAGAGCCCAATGCCCATCAGTTTTATGTCACGATAAGTTTAACGGGTGATCAAATGGTTAGAGACCTAGGACAGAATCACTCTAACTCAGGAACTAGGTCTGGTATGTAAAGAACAAAGGAGGTCTTGATCTAACTTTAGTCAGTGGGTTGATTGTAAAATGAGCAGGTGGAAGACTTGGTGAGAGGAGTGAGCAAAACTACCTCGAGAAACAGGCCTTTCAACAGTTTGCAGAAGAAAAACTCTAAATGCAAGATCCTCTTGGTTTAGAGTTTCGAGGAACTGAAGGGGAGACTTGACTGGATCATCCAATTCCAAGTCATTCAGCGTTGAGAAAATCACAAGACTTATTAGATACAATGCAATTGTTACAGTGATCCAACCTACATCATCCTATAACAGCTACAACTCGACTAGATCCTCCAATTCCAAGCTATTCTAACACAGTGCAAACAAAGATATGAAAGAAATTGACATTCATAAGGCAAGAAGTCTCAAGAGTCAATGCATAACCAGAATAACCAGTGCTTCGTTAAATATTTTACAATTGGGAGCCTTGGTCAACCATCGATACTAAACAAAATACAAAAACTGAGTACATATACTCAGAAAAATTTGCACAACAGAGGCGTGCTAGACTTTCAGGATGGGGCGTCTCTTCAATCAAATCTGGCCTACACTCCTCTATCATACACCATATTAACTCTGCATGGCTCATGCTAAGGGGTACTTGAGCCCTTAAATGTCGAATTAGCATGCGCAGACTTCCTTGGTGATTCGAGGACATCGACATGGCTTCTATGGGAAAACTAGTACAGAGGACCATCTCGGGCAGACTTCCTACCGGGACATCCATACCTCACAATTAATGAGTGAGGTGAGGTTTCAACCACCCTCTCTCTTCTTCATTCACTTCGAGTAGGTATCAGGATTGAGATCAANGATGAACTCTTATGATCATGTCATCAGGCTCTTCTTGATAATCCTAGAAGAAATTTTCTACAGGAATGGCTAGCTGAGAAGGGAAAACAACTTCTTCTCCATAAACTAATTGAAAAGGGGAGTTTCCTATAGATCTCTTTGTGGTCACTCAATCGGCCCATAGAGCGAATTTCAACTTTGAATGCCAGGCCTTTTTGTTGTCCTCCAATAGTTTTTTGATGATCCTTATCAGGATTTTGTTGGAGGACTATGCTAAACCATTTCCCTGGGGATAGTATGGGGTGGAGTGAATCAGTTTGATCTTGAGTTGCTCACAGAACTTGGCTAACAGCTCAGCCTTGAAAGAGGTTGCATTATCAGTGATGATCTTGTTTGGGCAGCTGGATCTTGTGATGAGATCTTCCAGGAAACCAATGATTACCTTTTGGGAAGCAATCCTGGTGGGAATAACTTCTATCCATTTAGTAAAGAAATCTGTGGCAGTTAGGATCCATCTGTGTTGCCCACTAGAAGCAGGGTGGATTTCTCCGATAAAATCTAGACCCCATTGTTGGAAAGGTCCCAAAACAACCACAGGATTTAAAGGCAAAGACTTGAGCTATTGTTTTCCTACAAATCTTTGAAATTTGATTCAGGCTTTGACCTTTCTGCAGACGTTAGTGAATACGGTGGGCCAGTAGTATCCAGCCCAAAGGATTTTGTAGGCTATGGATTTCTAGAAATGATGCCCTCCACATTGGCTATCGTGAAATTCAACCATGATCCTATCAGCCTCTTGTGGATTCATACATTTCAAAAGCACCCCCAGGGAATCTTTCTAATATAAAACTTGATCAACAAGGAAGTATCTGACTGCTTTGAGCTTGAGAGCTCTTGCCTTGTTTCTTTACAGGCCATATGGAGGCTGCAACTCCTGTAGAAAATATACGACATCCTTATACCAGGGACATCAATCCAATGGGGGTTCTGCTTGAGGGTCTATATCAAACAACTAATCTTGTTGATTTTCTGAGCATTCATTGATGACACCTACCCCCAAAGCCTTGCAATTTGCTTCAACCAACAGCTTAGCTAGACCTTGACCTTTTATTAATTTGGTAGGTCTTATTTCCAAGTCAAACTCAAGGATCTTGGCTATCCACTTACTCCTCCTCCTGTATATGTCAGGCTGAATAAGAATGTCTTTAACAGTAGCCGAGGGGACATAGGCAATGATTTTTTACTGCAGGACGTAGGTTCTAAAGGCTTTGAGAGTCTTTACCAGGGCATAGGCCTACTTCTCCATAATGTCGTACCTAACTTCAACATCCCTTAGAACTCTGCTAAAATAGGCAATAGGCTTCTCTAGCCCAGCCTTGTTTGTCTGTAATAAAACAGTAGCCACTGTGTCAGGTGAGGCAAAGGAGAAAATAAGGAAATCCTTTGAGTAATCGGGACTGATAAGCATAGGAGCTTCAGTCAGGGCCTTCTTTATCTACTCAAAGGAACTTCGTGATTCAGAAGTCCACCTCACTTCATTTCCTTTCCTCAACATTGTTGTTATAAGTCTTACCCCTTCAGCAAAATTATAAACAAATCTCCTTAGAAAATTAATCTTACCAAGGAAAGATTGGACCACCTTCCTGGATCATGGGATTGATAAGACCTATATTGCCTCAACTCTACTAGTATCGATCTTGACTCCTTCAACTGATACTATGTGACCTAGTAACTTTCCTTCCTTCATGGCGAACAAAGATTTCTTTGGATTCAATGAAATTCCAAAACTCCTGCATTTCATAAAAACCTTCCTGAGATGACAACAATGACCTTTATCAAATTTGGAAAAGATTGTTATGTCATCCAGGTAGATGACCACAAACTTATCCCTTTCACCAATGAAGGCTATGTCCATGGCACGTTGAAACATTTCCCCTGCATTCATCAATCCAAAAGGCATTTTAGCATACATGAATGTGCCCTATGGAGTGGTAAATGTCGTCTTTTACCTGTCCTCGGGCAGAACAAAGATTTAAATGTAGCCAGAGAAGCCATAGATCATGGAAATCCCGGATGCTCATGTTACCCTCTGCAATATATGTTCCATTTTTGGTAAGGGGTAATTCTCGTTGCTTGAGCTCCTGTTTAGGTTTCTAAAATCCACACAGAGTCTAATTTCATTCTTCTTCCTTACTGGGACCAAGTTGGCCACCCACTCTAAATATCTCAGTGGCACGATGATCTGGGCTTGTAGAAGTTTCTTCACTTCCCTCTCAATGATAGGCAACAGCATGGGATTGATCTGTCTTTGCTTCTTCCTAAATAGCTTTGCCTCCTTTTTCAATGGGATTTTATGCTCAATGACAGAAGTGTCATATGTCTTGAGATATTCATAGGTCCAGGCAAAAACATCAGCAAACTACCTCAATAGTTCAGTGTATTCAACCCTCTTCTCCTTTGTCAGACTTCTGGACAATTTGACAAACTTGGGTTCATTCTCAGTGCCAATGTTTCACTGAGTTGTATCAGCGTCATCCTCTGAGATTTTCCCTTTTAATGCGACGTCATTTCTATCAAAAATCCTTTCCAAAGGAACTAGTCCCCTTGGAATATGATTGTTGGGCAGCTGCACAATGTTACGCTCTACAATCTGATTTAGAAAATCACCCCCATCAAGATTTTCTTCGAAGACAGAGTCTTGATCAATATGAATCTCTGAAAATTCTTCGACAGTCTCCAAGAATATTTTGATCTCAAGATCATCCTCGAACACCTTCCAATGTTTAACATTGTCAGGTATGGAGGGCCTATATTTTACTTCCACATCGTATCTAAATTTGGGTGGAAAGGGCACTTTGAAATTGCTTGATGATGTAGCCAAGGAATCTGCCACTATGTTGTTGTCTCTCGGGGTGAAAGAAATATTAAATGCTGAGAATAAACTATCGATTAGGTCCCACACCTCATTTCTGTAACTCCTGAGTCGAGGATGCTTGGCTTGATAAATGTTTCTAATCTGCTAGACTATCAATTATGCATCTCCAAACACTGCTACCTCCTGAATCCCCATCTCTTTTGCAACCCTTAAACCTAGAACAAGAACTTCATATTATGCCACATTATTAGTTGCTTCAAATTAAAGCTTGTATGACAGGGATATGGCCTCCTGCGAAGGTGACATAAAGACCACTCCAGCGCCAGCGCCTTCGCTAGAAGAAGCTCCGTCGAAAAACATTTTCCATATGGAGGTGCTGGGAGGAGGAGTCCTATAATCAAATAAGGGTTGCTTTCTGATTTGGAAAGGGGATTCAGGAGCATCAATGATATGCATTAAGATAGAACCCAAATCAGTGTCAAGTGAAAATATGGGATGATTGGTGGGGTTCATTTCATCGCTGATAATATAGGCTAGCTGGGCCTCTCTGTACAACCTCCTGTGTTCCCCTCCAAATACTGGAATGGTGGCATATGTGAGATCCATTTGTAATGTTCCTCCAAGATTTTTAATCCAAGACCTAGACAACAACATGCCAAACTTGGGGGGAGCATCAGCTACCACAATGTCCATGACCACACTCTTCTTTGGTAGCTGAAATAAAGAGACCACCAAATCTTTGATTACTCCAAGACATTGCACCCTCCTTGAATCAAAAGAGTACATATCATGATAAGCCTTTGTCACTTCCAGTCCCAACTCTTCCATGACTATTTTGGGCATAAGGTTGTGGGAAGCTCCTGAATCCATGAGGCAATTATGCAACACTTTATCATGTATGTTCAGGGAGGTGTAGAAGGGAGGGGATGAATCATCTCTATCTTCTACCATGGGACCTAGGACGACTGTTGGCTTTTCATCTTGGATATTTATTGATTCCATGGAAGGCTGGGGGGGATCATATTGTAGTAGTTTGGAGAGGGACCTTTTGAAATCTTCATTTTTAACTAGTTCGGATAGGGGTATAGGAATTCTAATCTTCTGAATATCATGCTCAAAACTAAAGGAGGAGAGATACTTAGGTGCTTCCCTTACCTCGGAGGTAGGTTCCTTGGCTACTGGCGAAGCATTCTAAGCTTTCTTTTCTTTAGTAGTGGTTGTTGCAGCTTTAGTAGGCCTTTCTGCTATGAGGGGCTGACCCTAGATATCAAAATTTCCTTCTTTCCCTTTTGACCTGAGATTGTATCTGTTAGGGGTGTTGCTGGCCTTTTCCCCTTTACTCAACTCGTTGATTTGAGTGTTGATAAAGGATTATTCATATGCAGATTGAGTCAAATGAGGAAATGGGGAAGTGACCTCGATGCAGTGGATTTCAGGGTCGAGTTCATCCACCTCCTCCCCTTCCTCATCAACAACTATGTTGTTTTGGAGAGGGGTATGAATCCTCTGATCATCTCTGTCTCTGCTCCTTTGTTCCTTTGGCAAAGTCTGTGGCATATGGTTACCAGGCCTCCTGAAACCTCTGTTATCAGTATTCTGGGGGTTTCTGTACATGGGCTTCCCCTCTAACTCCCACTTATCCATCCTAGCCGAAAGGGATTTCAGTACTTTAGCCACCTCATCCATCTGAAGGGGAAGGGGAGAGGAATGGGATGAGGAGGCCTCTGTTCTTCTCCTGGATATGTCTCTATCAGCCTTATTTCTAAGTCGATCAACAACCAATATGTTAGACTCTACTTTCATGGCTACGTCCTACATGTGAGCCAGGGTGGTGGCTCTCCTTTCCCTCAACAGGAAGTAGAAATTGGGATCGAAAGTGTTGGCATAAGTGATCTTTGCAGAAGCTTTAGAGGGCTTTATCTTGGTGGGGATCTTATTGTACATTTTACTAAATATTTTGGAGAAGTCAGAGATAGACTCTCCTTCCTTTCTCTTCAAAGACCCAAACTCAGTCATGTAATACATGAAGTCCTTTTTGTCTCCCCATTGTCTCAAAAAGGCACTATCCAAAGCATCAATCCCATCAATAAATCCAAGAGGCATGGCCCTAAACCATTTTCTAGCCTCACCTTCAAGACTATGGATGAAAATCCTCATCCATACATCTACATGCATGATAACATGATCATCTGTAAAATTGTAGAAGGCTTCAAGGTGTTCTTTTGTAGTTATGTCCCCCTCGCCTGTAAACTTGGGCAGCTTCTTAAGGTATCCATCCATTGGAAGGGCATTGAGAGGCTGAGGTAACACAAGGCGAGCGTACCTAGCAGCTATAATAGCCTCCATTCTAGTCATAGGGGGATTTTCCCTTGCCATAGGGATATTAGGTGGAGGAGAACTTAGAGGGGAAAGGGATCGAAAAGGGAATAATGGGAATGAGTTTCCAGGAAACAATGGGGGATTTAGGGAGAGGGCTAACGGGCTTGAGTTAGCATATGCTTCTCTCTGTGCAGAAGTGGCAACAGTAACAAGAGGAGGAGTGGTAAAGCTAGTGGTGGGGAAGTCTCTTATGGTCTTGGGTCTATGCTAAGGTACAACTTTAGGGGAAAGAGGAGTGACAAGGATTTCTCCCTCCAATCGCAGACCGGGAGGGGAAAACTCAGTAGGAACACTCCCGAAATTCAGGAAACGAGAAACTTCTAAAAAGGTCTGCTAGGAAATTGAGGAGAAGAAAATGGAGTTTCTACATAAGGAGATGGTGGATTACTTGGTTCGACGGTGGAAGATTCTCCTTCAGAGGCCTTTCCTTTTCTTAAAATCACCTCTGGATCAGCTATAGGTGTATCTAGAGGCAGCCGTGGATGGGACCGCGTATGTCTGCCTCTGGAAGCCACAACTAAAACAGTGGGTTCGCTCTAGTGGAGTCGTCATAATGGAGTCGCCAGGTGCATAGTAGCAATCTTCAAAGGCTCTGATGCCCGATGCACCTTCAGAATCAGAGGCCCAATGTTGTTCAATCCCGGAGAAAGTTTTCAACTTCGTCCCCGACAACGGTGCCAGAAATGTTAGCATCAAAAGTCACTCCTGGAATGCGACAGGAGCAGAGCCCAATGCCCATCAGTTTTATGTCACGATAAGTTTAACGGGTGATCAAATGGTTAGAGACCTAGGACGGAATCACTCTAACTCAGGAACCAGGTCTGCTATGTAAAGAACAAAGGAGGTCTTGATCTAACTTTAGTCAGTGGGTTGATTGTAAAATGAGCAGGTGGAAGACTTGGTGAGAGGAGTGAGAAAAACTACCTCGAGAAACAGGCCTTTCAGCAGTTTGCAGAAGAAAAACTCTAAATGAAAGATCCTTTTGGTTCAGAGTTTCGGGGAACTGAAGGGGAGACTTGACTGGATCCTCCAATTCCAAGTCATTCAGCGTTGAGAAAATCACAAGACTTATTAGATACAATGCAATTGTTACAGTGATCCAACCTACATCATCCTATAACAGCTACAACTCGACTAGATCCTCCAATTCCAAGCTATTCTAACACAGTGCAAACAAAGATATGAAAGAAATTGACATTCATAAGGCAAGAAGTCTCAAGAGTCAATGCATAACCAGAATAACCAGTGCTTCGTTAAATATTTTACAATTGGGAGCCTTGGTCAACCATCGATACTAAACAAAATACAAAAACTGAGTACATATACTCAGAAAAATTTGCACAACAGAGGCGTGCTAGACTTTCAGGATGGGGCGTCTCTTCAATCAAATCTGGCCTACACTCCTCTATCATACACCATATTAACTCTGCATGGCTCATGCTAAGGGGTACTTGAGCCCTTAAATGTCGAATTAGCATGCGCAGACTTCCTTGGTGATTCGAGGACATCGACATGGCTTCTATGGGAAAACTAGTACAGAGGACCATCTCGGGCAGACTTCCTACCGGGACATCCATACCTCACAATTAATGAGTGAGGTGAGGTTTCAACCACCCTCTCTCTTCTTCATTCACTTCGAGTAGGTATCAGGATTGAGATCAATTTGAACTGGCACCTGGAGAACAAAGTGATCCCTTCTGCAGCTAAACCTGGTGCTTCGGCCCCCTTCATATAGCTCTTTCTATCTCCCCCAAGTGCCTACGGGCTGTGAATATATGCTTATATTCAAAGGTTATTTCGGCACTTCGCATCTTGTGACTGGGAGGAGGCTGTTCCTCATGCTTCAAAGTTGCGATGCGCGAAAAGGAAAAAAGCCTAATCGCGCACCACATGTCCCTGCGGAATTGATGGCTGAGATGCTTGCAGTGCTTCGAGACCTACCTTGCCACGCGATAAACGTTAACGCCCCTTCTACAGGCCTACTCCTTTGTGACCAAGTTCCAAAACCGTGGGCCCGACTCTGGGTGCTTTCGGCACTTCGGGGTTCGGGGTTTCGAGATGTGAAATGACGAGGAGCCCTTACCCTTTCAAATCTTGAATGCCGAAATGCCGACATGACTAGATATTGCACCACGCGTCCTTTGGATCGAATGTCTGAGATGACATCGATGGATTTACTATGAAAATCTCGAAAGGCCCCACCCATGGCTCAGATCTTGTGCCGCGTGTCTTTCTGATCAATGGTCTCAATCTTCTCAGCAATACTGTGGGCCCGGGTCCGGGACGCCTTCGACACTTCACGTCTCGCGGATAGGAAGAGGCTGCTCCTTGTGCTTCAAAGTCATGATGAGTGAAAAGGTGAGGAGCCTATTCGCGCACCACATGTCCCTTTTGGATGGATGGTCCTGATCATTTGATGAATGTAATATAAGTGCTATCCATTGCACTAATCGTGGCGCAACTCTGTTGACTGGGATTTCCCGCCGACCGTCGATCTGCTTCACCAACAGATCCTTTCCGCTGAAATAAGACTGCTCGCTCGCTTGATTTTAAAACCTAAAATGGACTTCTCCTGTGGGATTCACTTGGCACTTAGGCTGCGGCCTTGGACTAGAATGCATTTGATGAGTTTCCACACCCCATTTCTTTGCATTCTACATCAAGGGTATGAAATCAGGAAAATCATCCCACTTGCAAGAATTGGTGCTAACACCCTCAATGCCTCAAAACAAAAAGGCAATGCAACCACCACCTCACAACCATCCATGGAAATAATGGTGGAGAAATACTCCCATTAGAGGCCAACATCAAGCTCCCTTCTAGTTTCCTTAACAACCCCAGTTTCCACCTATGCAGTTTCCCCCGCAACGAAAAATCCAATTTCCTACCAACAATCCTCCTCCTTGTCCACAACCTACTGTTAACCCAAATAATAAAACAACATGGCCTACATATATTGTTGAGCTTCCTAGTTACCCCATTTATTCCATCACCTCCTTTGAATGTTAATATATTCAACTTTGATCAAGGAGGACCCTAAATAAAGGAACTTCTCCTATAATTTCCAAAGATGACGATGAAGAAGAAGTTCAAGAACCAATACCCAATAATGTTTATGATATTTATCATTCCCAAGAACCCACTCCCCCTAGGACTTTAGATCGGCTACATCCCATAAGCACTACACAACCTCATCCTTATCCAGAGAAGCTAAATCTAGACAAACCCCTACACAACCTGGATTTGAATTCTTAGAGGAATTAAAAAATGTGTCCATAAGAATTCCACTATTTTAAGTGATTAAAGGTGTTCCTGTTGATTCCAAACTTGTTATAGATCTATGCTTGAGAAAACGTGGAAGAAAAAGAAAGGATCCTCTGACCATTCATGTAATCGGCTAATTGGTATATTTAATGCTTGGGGGAATCTTTACGGAAAAAAAATCATACCCTAGAAGCCCCATAGTGGACGTTAAAATTAATGATGTCCTTAACCCCAACACCTTGTTCGATTTAGGAAGCAAAGTCAACATAATGACTAGGGTAACTATGGAAAATATTGGATTAAGTGGCCTATAAGAAACTTCCATAGTCCTACAATTAGTCATTCAATCCACATTTAAACTAGAGGGAATCCTAGAAGATGTAGTGATTCATGTAGACTCCTAGGAGTATCCTGTAGATTTCATGGTTTTACAACTGAAATCTAATCTGGGATGCTACTCCTTGATTTTATGGAGGCCATGTTTGGCCAAATTCGATGCTTGCATTGGTTTCATATCTAGAAATATAACCATATCCCATGGTAATCATTCTAATAAATTTCATCATGTATCCCTTGCCAGACCAAGAATAGAACCAGAAATGCCTATATGGGTGAAATATGAGGATAACGATGATGAGGATAATTCCCAACAACTATTGACAATAGATCAATATATTTCTCTTAAATAAAAGACTGAGGATGACACGATCAATGACTACATAGCCAAGTCATGTTCATCCTCACAACCAACCTCTCAAGTCCTCAACCAAATCTTGGATCTTGTCACCTAGTCAAGTTATTTATTTAATGTCCTCTCCTCGGTGACAAATCATATACCAATGCCTCTCTATGATATAACCAACTCCTCTAGTACACCTATAGATAACCAACTCCTNTCCAATTCCAAGTCATTCAGCGTTGAGAAAATCACAAGACTTATTAGATACAATGCAATTGTTACAGTGATCCAACCTACATCATCCTATAACAGCTACAACTCGACTAGATCCTCCAATTCCAAGCTATTCTAACACAGTGCAAACAAAGATATGAAAGAAATTGACATTCATAAGGCAAGAAGTCTCAAGAGTCAATGCATAACCAGAATAACCAGTGCTTCGTTAAATATTTTACAATTGGGAGCCTTGGTCAACCATCGATACTAAACAAAATACAAAAACTGAGTACATATACTCAGAAAAATTTGCACAACAGAGGCGTGCTAGACTTTCAGGATGGGGCGTCTCTTCAATCAAATCTGGCCTACACTCCTCTATCATACACCATATTAACTCTGCATGGCTCATGCTAAGGGGTACTTGAGCCCTTAAATGTCGAATTAGCATGCGCAGACTTCCTTGGTGATTCGAGGACATCGACATGGCTTCTATGGGAAAACTAGTACAGAGGACCATCTCGGGCAGACTTCCTACCGGGACATCCATACCTCACAATTAATGAGTGAGGTGAGGTTTCAACCACCCTCTCTCTTCTTCATTCACTTCGAGTAGGTATCAGGATTGAGATCAAGTTGAACTGGCACCTGGAGAACAAAGTGATCCCTTCTGCAGCTAAACCTGGTGCTTCGGCCCCCTTCGTATAGCTCTTTCTATCGCCCTCAAGTGCCTACGGGCTGTGAATCTATGCTTATATTCAAAGGTTATTTCGGCACTTCGCATCTTGTGACTGGGAGGAGGTTGTTCCTCATGCTTCAAGGTTGCGATGGGTGAAAAGGCAAAAAGCCTAATCGCGCACCACATGTCCCTGTGGAATGGATGGCTGAGATGCTTTCAGTGCTTCAAGACCTACCTTGCCACGCGATAAACGTTAATGCCCCTTCTACAGGCCTACTCCTTTGTGACCAAGTGCCAAAACCGTGGGCCCAACTCTAGGTGCTTTCGGCACTTCGGGGTTTGGGGTTTCGAGATGTGAAATGACGAGGAGCCCTTACCCTTTGAAATCTTGAATGCCGAAATGCCGACATGACTAGATCTTGCACCACGCGTCCTTTAGATCGAACGTCTGAGATGACATCGATGGATTTACTATGAAAATCTCGAAAGGCCCCACCCATGGCTCAGATCTTGTGCCGCGTGTCTTTCTGATCAATGGTCTCAATCTTCTCGGCAATACTGTGGGCCCGGGTCTAGGACGCCTTTGACACTTCACGTCTCGCGGATAGGAAGAGGCTGCTCCTTGTGCTTCAAAGTCACGATGAGCGAAAAGGTGAGGAGCCTATTCGCGCACCACATGTCCCTTTTGGATGGATGGTCCTGATCATTTGATGAATGTAATATAAGTGCTATCCATTGCACTAATCGTGGCGCAACTCTGTTGACTGGGATTTCCCGCCGACCGTTGATCTGCTTCACCAATAGATCCTTTCCGCTGAAATAAGACTGCTCGCTCGCTTGATTTTAAATACTAAAATGGACTTCTCCTGTGGGATTCACTTGGCACTTAGGCTGCGGCCTTGGACTAGAATGAATTTGATGAGTTTCCACACCCCATTTCTTTGCATTCTACATCAAGGGTATGAAATCGGGAAAAGCATCCCACTTGCAAGAATTGGTGCTAACACCCTCAATGCCTCAAACCAAAAAGGCAATGCAACCACCACCTCACAACCATCCATGGAAATAATGGTGGCAAAATACTCCCATTAGAGGCCAACATCAAGCTCCCTTCTAGTTTCCTTAACAACCCCAGTTTCCACCTATGCAGTTTCCCCCGCAACGAAAAATCCAATTTCCTACCAACAATCCTCCTCCTTGTCCACAACCTACTGTTAACCCAAATAATAAAACAACATGGCCTACATATATTGTTGAGCTTCCTAGTTACCCCATTTATTCCATCACCTCCTTTGAATGTTAATATATTCAACTTTGATCAAGGAGGACCCTAAATAAAGGAACTTCTCCTATAATTTCCAAAGATGACGATGAAGAAGAAGTTCAAGAACCAATACCCAATAATGTTTATGATATTTATCATTCCCAAGAACCCACTCCCCCTAGGACTTTAGATCGGCTACATCCCATAAGCACTACACAACCTCATCCTTATCCAGAGAAGCTAAATCTAGACAAACCCCTACACAACCTGGATTTGAATTCTTAGAGGAATTAAAAAATGTGTCCATAAGAATTCCACTATTTTAAGTGATTAAAGGTGTTCCTGTTGATTCCAAACTTGTTATAGATCTATGCTTGAGAAAACGTGGAAGAAAAAGAAAGGATCCTCTGACCATTCATGTAATCGGCTAATTGGTATATTTAATGCTTGGGGGAATCTTTACGGAAAAAAAATCATACCCTAGAAGCCCCATAGTGGACGTTAAAATTAATGATGTCCTTAACCCCAACACCTTGTTCGATTTAGGAAGCAAAGTCAACATAATGACTAGGGTAACTATGGAAAATATTGGATTAAGTGGCCTATAAGAAACTTCCATAGTCCTACAATTAGTCATTCAATCCACATTTAAACTAGAGGGAATCCTAGAAGATGTAGTGATTCATGTAGACTCCTAGGAGTATCCTGTAGATTTCATGGTTTTACAACTGAAATCTAATCTGGGATGCTACTCCTTGATTTTATGGAGGCCATGTTTGGCCAAATTCGATGCTTGCATTGGTTTCATATCTAGAAATATAACCATATCCCATGGTAATCATTCTAATAAATTTCATCATGTATCCCTTGCCAGACCAAGAATAGAACCAGAAATGCCTATATGGGTGAAATATGAGGATAACGATGATGAGGATAATTCCCAACAACTATTGACAATAGATCAATATATTTCTCTTAAATAAAAGACTGAGGATGACACGATCAATGACTACATAGCCAAGTCATGTTCATCCTCACAACCAACCTCTCAAGTCCTCAACCAAATCTTGGATCTTGTCACCTAGTCAAGTTATTTATTTAATGTCCTCTCCTCGGTGACAAATCATATACCAATGCCTCTCTATGATATAACCAACTCCTCTAGTACACCTATAGATAACCAACTCCT
>JZKD02S2218185.1:374706-419059 GCA_000966675.3 Picea glauca
CCGACATAAATAAAATAACATTACTAATGTAATATGCTCCAATTAAAGGGTAATGAGCCAATATTAGGGCTTAATAAAGTGACAAAAAATTATTAATAAAAGTGACCTCTATTCATGGATCGAAGGCTATATCTTCTATACTAGGCCAGATCTTGTTGGCGCATAATTGATCAGACTAGGGTCCTTCTCAAGTTACCAAAAAAAGTTACCGAGGTCGTCTAGAGCACTGTAATTTTCATCTTCCTTGAAGGGAAGAGGTATCACATGAAGAGCAACCAAGACAAGGAAAATAGGAAAGGGTAAGTAGAATGCTTAAACAAATCCATGCAATCTTATGATCTTTACTAGTATTGCGCAAGACAGATTAAACCCAGAACTGTGTGAACATTCCTAACTCAGATTAAATAAAACACAGTTTCATTGCATTCATAAAGAAACTATATCTCATTAATCAGATCTGACATAAACATAAATACAATATGATGCAACATTTAAGATAATCTGAAGCTTAACATACACAATAATTTCAAATTTTGGGTCTCTCTTTGTATTAACTTCATATGGTTCTTCTCAATTACATAATGCTACACAGATACAAACACATCTCAGTCATGAAAAATATTAACACCAAAAATCCATTACTGAGACGCAAGGTTAACCCGAACCTTTCTCGTTAACCAATACAATAGGACATGACTCTTTTATAGACATGGTCTGGTTCCAAAACCCAGACTCTAGAATTATAGCTAGCATTTACCCAAAATGGACAATAACATAAAACTCAAAAATCTGGACTATATCTCCATTTGAACAATCATCAAATCAATAATCAAGAACCAACAATCCATAATCAACCCTTTACAATCATATTCATCCCGTATATAGAAGCCAATTGAGATTTTCGGGTTTGAGACTTCGCATGATTTCTTGTTCTTATTATGTTGTAACTTCTTTCTCCATACAGGTGTTGTGTTGTCCTTCCTTCCAATTGTTTTTGGTTTCTTTCTTTGTTATGTTGTCTGTCTCCTCTGTGACTTACGCAACTCTCATTTGACCAAAATTGGAATTGCAACATCCCTTGCACAACTTATAACAACAAAACGAATGTCCCAACATGTTCCGACCACAATCCTTGACTCGTCCTTGAATCAAGTCCTTGGTTATTCTGTGGTCTCTAGTTTGTCTTGTTTCTTTCCTTTGTCTTCTATCTCTTCTTTACTCCCAGTTTCTTCCTGAGTTATTTCCTTTGCTACCTCTTCAAACGAAGGACCCAACTACGGGACCAATTCCAGGGCTCTCTTCTTTACCCCTTGGAAATTGACTACCTTGTCCTGCCACTTCCTGGAAAGGAGTGAAGCTTCAGCCACGAACTGTTGAGTCACGTCTATAATGCATCCCTTCGGCTTCGACGCAACTAGGGAGTTCCACTTTGAATCGGTTGTAGAACCTACCTGATGCATTTGCATATAGGTTGTCTGAACAACAGGTCGAAACTCCTATAGCTCTTTCTTATCTATTGACTATTCTTCAAATAGAGCATTCAACTCATTGTCTGCTTGTTGGATCTGGTCAAATTTATCATGCTGCTCCAACGAATCCATGGCGATGGAAACTTCCTCGTTAAGAAACTGGATCTTCATGTGCAAGTCCTCTAAAGTCTAGTTTCTCTATGAATTGATACCCATCCAGTCACTAACTTCCCAAAAAATCCTTGTGCATTCTGCAATTTTCTTGTGCAAGGTTTCTCTTACGTAATTTCCTTTGAGCACAACTCTTTCCATTTTCTCTTGAAGCTTCTGGGGTTGTTGTTTTTCTTCCTGTAGAACCTCCTACAACTTTTCTTCAAGTTTCTCTGTGCGAATGGACATCTCGGACCATGCTACCTGGAGTAGCTTGATCTTCTCCACTATCTCTCCTGCTGCACTGGATTCAGGTAGTTGGGGTGTTATCCTTCGGATTATTGGCCAGGATTTTGCAATATTTTCCTGGACCTTTTCCATTTTCTTCTCCACCTGGATATTTTCATACTCCTCGTGAAATAAGGAATAAGCTCGTGAATCATGGGAATAATAATGTCTAGTTGGGATAAACACATCATCACACAAACCATGATCTACCTCGATATCTGTTGGTTATAGGTCACTCATGTTGCCATTATTGGGTTGACCCAGGTTCATATCTACTTTGGTTTTTAGCAAAACCCCCCCTAAAAATATCGCCCCTCTTGGTAAACCAAAAGGCAACACAACACACAGGATGCACTGTGCAGTCTCACCCGAGATAGTTCTTATGGGTGGTTGCAACACTCAGGTGCTTGCATCCTGGGAAATGAGTGGGGATCTACAATTAACCTTTGTAGTCTTCATTTATTACTTTAGCATTCAAATTATATGGAATACCCAATCATTCTTGTTCATACATGTAAAATAGAAGATATATCTAGTCATTCACACATTTCTTTAACATTTAAGCATTGACATCAAAAGAGATCCATAACATTCAATCACATAACACATGATCTACCTTCGTTCAACCCTCCTGGGATATGTCCAAAAAGATTTTGTTGCTATGATCTTTTATTATTATGGTTCCAAAACTACAGTGCCTCATGCATTACAACTCTCCATCAGAACAGGTTGACATCTACAATGAGGCGAACTAGATCACACCAGGCTCCTTAACCTGTGATCTAACCCTCAAGATCTCCCTTATTTCCTCCCCTCAGCTCAAGAACTTACAAAAATAGATCTTATTCTACAGACATTCAGTCCTTTTACCGCATGGTAACAATGACAAACAACATGACATACAAATCCAAACCCGATGAAACCGAACGAACCCCCACCGAACAACTAACTTAGACCTCCTAGGTTCCTATTTATACATGTTTCTGGCTTATTAGTTGTTGTGTCATTTTCGACACTTGAATGAGAAAAAGAAGAGCACTTACAAGTCTAGTTGGGCCTGCTAGACAGGACAGAGGTTAGTGTATGAATTAAAAAATTCAATCACATGAAATAAATAAACAACTAAGCTAGAAACAACTAAAGAAATGACTAAAGAAATAAAACTAAAATGCATGAGGAAATTTGAACCAAAATCAATCAATAAAATGACCAATGATTATGCCACCAATGGATAACTATATTAGTTGGAAAACACCATAGAGAAAGGAGGACTAATGGATCCCCTCTTCCTCCTTGGGAGGTCTCTTGAATCCTCTATTTGAGAGCTATTCTTACAATGATAAACTAGAAACAAAATGGTGAAGAAATCCATGCTTGTTCCCTCAAGAGGTGAGGTGAATAGATTATTGAGATGTTGCTAGAATTCTCCAAGAAGAAAAGAGGTTTCTTGAGGGAGGATAGAGGAAGCATAAAAATACAATGAGATTCTTAAATTATTAGTGCACCCATGGCCTCCTTTTATAGCATGTCTTTGAGGAAATATCAAAATGGTTCTTAGTGTGGACAAGGGTCCCTTTAGGGCACCCTTAGGTCTTTGACCAGCCCCCCATTTATATTTAGCTTGGATTTGAGGGTCAAATCAAGTTGGGAGTTGGTCCAGAAGTGGGTGAGGGGCTGACAAGAACCATAAATGTGTCGTTCACAGGAGTGAACAGATTTTCTCATACATAGTCACGCATATGGTGCATTGTGCACTCTACGGGATTCTTTGTTCTGTGTACTGTGCGGGCGCTTCCTTTAGTGTTTTAGCGCATGTCAATTTTTGACAAGTTGTATAGTTTTTGCCTCTTGGAAATTCATCTTTGGTGTTGCAGGTGAACTAGTAGGTGTTTGGAGATGTTGTATTCCCATAACCATTTGCATGTGATATTCTAGACGATATTTCAGTGATAATAGATGCCCCTTGATGTGTGAAGTTAGGATCATACGTATAGCCGAAATACATCAATGTTTCTTCTACTGAGAGTACCATTGTAATGAAGAGTGTTGATAGGAATTACAAGAGACATCTATCAGAGGGAGAGGGTAAACTATGGGACCCGAACCTTTCTCTAGGTGGAGAAATAAAATCTGTATACAAACGAGGCAGACATGCCCCATGCTCGTGTCATGTAGCTCAAAAATTGAAGACAGTAACTGAAGTTGTATGCTGATGTAGATAACTGTAGCACCCTCTAGGGAGGTTTGATAATGACATATGACAATTTTGATGGTGAACGTACTCTGAAAAAGTGCAAGGACACATGTAGGAAGTGTCGATCACCCATAGACATTGATGGCCTAACAAATTTAGAGGTCTCCGTCTAGTATAAAACAACTGCAATAGTCACATAGTAAGACCCACCGTAACATGAGATTTGGTTAAATTCGACTGTTAGGTGGGTCAACGACATTAGAGAGAAATGATGGTTCCCTCTATGTCATCTGAGACTCCTCATTGTAAAGGTAATGAGAGTCAAGATATTGTCGTCCTTCTGGAAATTGTGTTGATGTCGACAGACAGGGAGACGCGACTCCAAGAAGCCAAGGGCTTCATGAAATCCACTGGATAAGATCAGAAACTGATAAGGAACATGAACGAATTCAAGATGTGGTGAGACTCAAGACTGTCCTTGGTTGAGGGTATATTGGAAGGAGGATTGGCATCAATTGTAAAACTGTATCCAGTGTCAGGGGGATGACTAGACATGGGGTTAAACTGGGCCAGATGTGTGACAAAGTGGACAAAATCAGAGATCAGGGGTACATGGACTATGGGATACTCGAGGTTTATGGACAATGTCAATATGCATAGAGGATAGTGAATTCCCCAACCAAGGGCGATATGGGTTTCTTTGTCAAAAAAAGAAGGTTGTCAAGGATAACAAAAAAATCTAAGTAAATGATGGAAACAAAGGATTTTTACGATTAAGAAATAAATAAATAATAATTTGGGATGAGTGTACACATACAAAAATAGGTGCCCCAGTGCAAGATGGCTTGGCCTGTGAGGGCACAAGTTGTGTGGAGAATAGGTGGAGGGTGGGGGCCCCATAGGTGGGTTTTTGTATGAGGTAAATGAATGGAGGGAAATCTATAGATGTGAAAACTAATTGTGGATGAAATGGAGGGTTAATGATACTGCAGGCGTGCGGTCAAAATAGAATTTTAACGAGGTAACCTAGGATTCCATTGGGAAAGCTAGAAAAAATGAGGAGGAGAATGTGGTTGATTCTCGAAAATCTGTAAGACTATCGAGACTCCCATCCTAGGGGTGAAAGCAACATGAGTGTCAAAGTTCCAAGGGGGACTATGAATGGGACGACTCATGTGGGGGAGAGTTATACCGAGTGACAGTACCAAAATGCAGTGGAGGTGGTAGTACTATAGAGCCATATGTAGGGACCCTAAAGGTAAATGTCGGAGGGTGTGATTGGGAGATGTAAGTTATATTCAGAGGGAATGATTACATGTCAGTGTTGAACATATACCTAAAGGGGTTGTGTTGCATTGGGATGAACAAGTACCTACACACATGAAAACCAAATACCTGACGTGAACAATATCTGAAGATAAAGATCATATAACAATTATTTGATAATTTTGAACATGAGCATGTGTACCTGGGCGTGATGTGAGAAAAATTTTCCCCTGGGGCCGAGTGCAGATGGGAGCCCGAGGAATGTGACTATGTAGGCATCGAGACCCTAATCCCATAGCTGAAGATGAATCAGAAAACATAGACTATGAGCTCCTATAACTAAGTGTGGAATTTTGGCAAGAGGGACTATATATGGCTGTGGGGCCCACAATACCACCTCATTTGTACATGTTGCCATAGTGAGGTGACGAGAGGATTTTTAAGGATATTTGGAGATTATGGGAGTTCGAACTGACCGATCCAGGAGTTGTGAGAGTTAGGTTAGTGGTATTTTCCTCTTGCATAGTAGATAGGTTCTACATTTTGCATAGGGTAGTATGGATGGTCATACTAGGGTGTTTTGTAGGGATAATCCCACCAATGCACGAGAGAAGGAAGGATACCTGTGTTGAGATGTGTAGGTATAATTATCTCTCGTGCACATGGTGTGTGGTTGTATTGAATACATTTGTGCATGGGGGCATGTGGGTGGGAAAAACAGGTGCACATGTGATGCGCACCTATCTGAATTACAGCTACACATTGTGTGCAGCTGCTTCTCAGATAGTTGTGCATCAGTGCAGAGCTATGTAGAGAATAGGTGTGCATGAATGCGCACCTGTGGGTGTGACAGATGCGCATGGATGCACCTTTGTTTATTTGAAAACTGCGCATGGATGCACAAGTGTGCGAAGAAGAAGTGTGAATATGTGCATGCCTGTGAGGGTGACAGATGCACACTTGAGACAAAGTTGGGGGGTTTTAACAAACTTGTATTTTTTTTAAGATTTTGGTAATGAATGAGGATTGTTGATCAAGTGTTTTTTGTGTGAATGCAGGTGATCAATTCAACATGCCATTTCACTAGAGGGAAACGGACTGGGAGCACCTCAGGGAGGCAATGAGAGAGAAGTCAGGCATTCAGAGACTCTTGGCAGCTGATGGGATGCTCAAATTCTATGACTTCCCACTAATATGGTCGCATGAATACTTGCTTTAGTATCTGATTTCAATGTGGAGCATTGATATGCAGTGCTTCATTGTGCGAGGGTACCAGTTGACATTCTCGACTATGGAGGATGTTTATTTCTTGACAGGGATTCCTTTTCAAGGGATGGCCTTACCTGTTGATCCCCAATTGCTAGGGGATGTACACTTGGTATACTTGGCACGAAGTTTTTGTTCGGGGCCAAAAATTATGTTGGGGTCGGTCGTCCATATCAAGGCGATGGATGATCTCTTGCATCAATGCATCGCATCGAATATTATGAGGATCTACAGATCCTTAGTGACTTAGCAAATCATTGGTGGTCAGCTAAGGATTATGCAGAGATTGTTGGATGGGGATTTTTTCACCTAGGGCTTGATTCTTCATGCCAAGATGATGGGGTAGCTTCACCAGTGTTGGACCACCAACTCCAGTGATTTTTCCTTTGGATTGATCTTGGTGGCATGGTTTTTGGAGAAGGTGCCCATGTTGCGCCCTAGAGTGTTGTTACCAGTTGCTAGGGCACAGGAGCCACAACTGATGCAGTGCACATCGATTTTGGTGAATCATGGAGGGGGGCAGGGTGGCCACTATTTTAAGACCACATTGGAGCGTGTGTGGCGCCATATGCCATAGATTATACTACGATTCCCATATGGTGGGATGGAATTCTGGCATGACCCAGATATGGTGTTGCCTCCTGGGGGGGATTGGGACCAAAGAGGTATGTTGGTGTACTTATGTTTTATGATATTGATAGTATAGCATATGTTTATGTATGGATGGATGTTGATTCTATTGTTGTTTGTGTTTTTGCAGATGTGGGGCAATGAGGCTGAGAGGTGGAGTTGGTTGGAGAGTCGACTCATCAAGGGCCAGTCAGACTGCCACGGGTAAAGTCGTGGGTGGGAGAGCAACACTGGAGGGACGAGGCTGGTTCAAGGGTAGAAGATGAGGCGAGAGTTGGTAGGAGTTGTATATATGACAATCCATGTGCAGGTCCATCGCATGTGACTCGAGTAGAGGCTAGTGGGGATTTAGAGGATTTTCGATGCCAATTGGAGGTGGTACTGCAGGGTGTGCCTAAGGGCATGTGGTCTCATATCCAGGATGAGAGAGTCCTGGAGCACTGTGTGGGTGGCCCTGAAGAGTTGTGGACTTTGATTCACAGAGAAGCTGTAGCGGGGGCAGTGATGACTGGGCAGCTTCCCCCGAGACCTGGAAGACCCCTAGTTGGTGGGGCACCTCTTGTAGATAAAGGACCTGGTGGTGGTGCTATGGGGGAACCTTGAGTTTTGTGTTGTATGTTTTTGTATTTGTATAGGCCTGCGAGCCCATTTTGTATAGGGTAGTGTGATACCCATTTTGTACCTATAGGGGTGAGGGGGGCTCACTTGCCTACGGGCAATGTACATTTTTTACTTGTTTGTAAACATTGATGACACATTGATCGATATATATAGAGAGAGAGAGATACATGTTTGGGATCTCTGTGATGTTTACATGTGATGGTATTTTTGTTATATTTTTATGATGTCTAATCTATATGCCATGACAGACTTTGATGACCTATGTATGTGTGATGATGTCTTGATGTGATAAATTCCAATCTAGCACTAGGTTAGCTATATTATCTTCTATATGATAAAATTTGTCATGGAATATGTGTAAATGTATTTGAATCAAAATTGCTAGATAAGAGTCTAACTTTCATGTATTTGCGAAAGAGGCAAGGATCACAGACATGGTACACATTGTTGAGCTGCAGGATGACAAGATAAGAATATAATAAGATGCTAAGGTGACAAATGCAGCGGTGACTGGCCTTGGTGAGGATGCCAATGACGGCTGTGTATTATGCTTGGTTGTTGGTTTTTGATCCCAAACATATGTCGTTGGAGTAGAGCAGTTCATGTGAGGGGGTGTAGAGGGCCCAAGCAGTCGAAGTGAGATTTGGTGTCCAGCGGCTAGCTCCATCAGTGTAATCAATATGGTAGGTCGACAGAGGAAACATCTGTCAATAACACGAATGGTAGATCAAACATGAGGAGTGGAGGGAATAAAAGAAGACTAAAAACTCTACAAATGTGTATGAAGACAAAACCTAGTGTAGAATGGCTAGGCTTAAGCGTAAAATTTCTTTAGGTATAACCCATTGACGGGTTCTTTGAGAGGATAGTCTTCTGGGGAGGTCAAGATGTATGCACCTTTAGTGAGGCAGTGTTGGATAATGTAGGGTCCATGCCATAATGACTCAAATTTCCCATGACCAAGAGTATCATGAGCGATATCGTAGGCTAGGACGAGATCTCCTTCGTTAAATGAGTGAAGTTTGACATGGAAGTCAAAGGTGGCCTTTGATCATTTCTTAGTTGCCTCATTGTTTTGTAAGGAAGACCGATGATCTTCATCCAACAACTCTAATTTCAACAGGTGTTGCTCCATTGGAGCAGTGTCAGATAATATCTCGATGGTGGTGTGCAATGTGGGAATTTCGCACTTGATGGGGAGGTGGCCTCGATCCCATGGACGAGATGAAACATTGTAAAACGAGTGGTAGTTTTGAATGTCATGCAATAATACCATAATGTTGAAAACAACATATGATGCCAATTAGTCTTATGTTTGTTTACAATGCGTTGCAACATGGTTTTGAGGACTTTGTTGATAGCCTCGACCTGTCTGTTGGACTGAGGGTAGTATAGGGAGGAAAAATTATGGGAGAAGCCCAACTTTGAGGAGATTTCGAAGAATATCTCATTCTCAAAGTGTTTACCGTGATCGGAGACTACCTATAGTGAGACTTCGAAGTGGGTAATGACGTGTTTGAAGAAAAAATGCGTTGTTGTGTCAGCGGTGTTGTTGAAGGTAGGCATGGCTTCAGACCATTTGGTAAAGTAATATACTTCCACGATGATGTACTTGTGTCCATTGCTATATGGAGGATTTCAAGTCATGAATTCTATGCCCCATTTGCAGAAAGGGCCAACATTGATGACTAGATGTAAAAGAGTGGGTGGCGCTCATGCTTTGTTTGCATAAAGATGGAATTTGTCACATCACTTGAAAGCGTGGATGTAGTCATGAAACAATGTGGTCCATAAGTATCTAGATTGAATGATTTTTTGGGTGATGTACATACCTAAGAGGTGGTCACCGCAAGCATTTCTATGGCAATCGTTCAAGACTTTGTCAGCTTCGTCAATGGTCAAACATCGACGGAGTATGGTGTTGACCCCACATCGATACAAAACATCACCGATGAGGAGGTCGCGAGGGGCCTGATGGCGAAGGCACTGACGATCATCTCGAGATAGATGAGATCCAAACTTCTATGTCCGAAGGTAGACGAGAAGGTCGCCATACCAGGGGTCATCTGAGGGGATGTAGAAGAGGTGTTCGTTGGGAAAATCCGTGTTGACAGGTGAACTTGTAGTATCTGAGGGAAATGTTGTGATGAGCTCAGCGAGAAAAAGTGCTTTCTTGATTTTGGGAGTTTAAAACTCTAGGTCTTATTCCTGAAGGATGATGATCCATTGGGAAAATTGACCATTAATTTGTTGTTGACTAAGCAAGTACTACATGGGGTTGGAATCTTCCACGACTTTGGTAGTGTGAAGCAGGATATAATGAAGCAGTTTCTTGACTGCGAGGACAACTGCAAGGGTGAGTTTCTCTTCATGATTGTACTTCAGGGGTGGTCCTGAAAGGTTTTTACTGATGTAGTAAATAACATGTCCGCGGCCATCATCTCTTAATTGAACGAGAACTCCTGCTACTAAGACGTTTGAGGCCAACAAGGATGTAGTCACGATCATAATCGGGAGGACTAATCAAAGGGGCATTGGATAGTGCTACTTTTAAATCATCAAAAGAGGTTTGGGCATGTTCATCCCATTGAAATGGGATATCATGACATAGTAAGTGGAGGAAACCATGCATGCAAGTGACGTAATCTGGGACACAGTGTCATAAATTGTGTTCTTTGCTTTGTAGGCTCTGCAGTTGGTGCAAATTCCTAGGTGGTGGAATTTTTGTGATATCTTGGACCTTGAGGGGGTCCACTATGATGCCGTGTTGGGAGACTATGAAACAAAGGAGGTGTCCGACTATGATGCAAAATACACACTTGAGGGGGTTCAAGCAAATATTGTACTGTCGACATCGTTGAAAAACAATCCATAAGTCATCTAGATGTTGTATTTGTTTCATGTATCGATCATTGAGGTCATCCAAGTAAGCAAGAATGATGCGAGAGATATCATGGAAAATGTAAGTCATGGCCTGTTGGAATGTTGCACCTATGTTTTTTAGTCCAAAAGGCATGACACGATATGCAATAATACCCCATGGGGTGGTAAATGTGGTTTTATACTAATCTGTTGGGTGGATTTGGATTTGATTGTAGCCAGAGAACCCATCCATGAAGGACAAGTCTTTGTGTCATCCAAAGCATCGATAATTTGGTAAATGAAAGGTGTGGGGAAGGTATCTTTGGGACAAGCATGGTTGAGATCACAAAAGTCAGTGCATACATGAATAATTCCCTGCTTTGTGTTAACGGGGATGGGGTTGGAGACCCATGACATGTAAGCGATGGGGTATATAAACCCTGCAACACATAGTTTATCGATTTCAGTTTTGATAGCCACAAATTTGGATGGGTGAACTGGTAATTTCTTTTGACATACTGGGGTGACATCTAGCCATGTGTCAATGTGATGTTCGATGATAGAAGGATCGAGGTTGGGCATCTCCATGTATGACCAGGAAAAAATATCCTGGTATTCCTGAAAGAGAGATTTGTAAGCTGTGATTTCTTCAGGGAAGGATGCGGCACCAATGGTGATTTCCTCTATGATTCCTGGTTTGATGGAAATGTTGATTTTGATAGTGGGGGGAATCTTGGCCATGTTTCCTTTTTCAAAAGAATCGGGGGCAAGGATAGGGTTGTTGAACTAATCTATGTGCCCCGATGGAATAAAATACTTGGTTTTGATTGCACATATGGAGGTTGGTCTGGCAGGGTCAAAGGCTTCCTGAAAGATATCTCTATGATGGAGTGAATTCCATGGGAAATTGGGGGTAGTTAGCTCCTCTAGGATATATTTGTCGCAGTGAAAGATGCAAGAATATAGGGGATCCGGGGAAGTAACATTGGTGACTATCANTTACAATGATAAACTAGAAACAAAATGGTGAAGAAATCCATGCTTGTTCCCTCAAGAGGTGAGGTGAATAGATTATTGAGATGTTGCTAGAATTCTCCAAGAAGAAAAGAGGTTTTTTGAGGGAGGATAGAGGAAGCATAAAAATACAATGAGATTCTTAAATTATTAGTGCACCCATGGCCTCCTTTTATATCATGTCTTTGAGGAAATATCAAAATGGTTCTTAGTGTGGACAAGGGTCCCTTTAGGGCACCCTTAGGTCTTTGACCAGCCCCCCATTCAGATTTAGCTTGGATTTGAGGGTCAAATCAAGTTGGGAGTTGGTCCAAAAGTGGGTGAGGGGCTGACAAGAACCATAAATGTGTCGTTCATAGGAGTGCACAGACTTTCTCATACATAGTCACGCATATGGTGCATTGTGCACTCTACGGGATTCTTTGTTCTGTGTACTGTGCGGGCGCTTCCTTTAGTGTTTTAGCGCATGTCAATTTTTGACAAGTTGTATAGTTTTTGCCTCTTGGAAATTCATCTTTGGTGTTGCAGGTGAACTAGTAGGTGTTTGGAGATGTTGTATTCCCATAACCATTTGCATGTGATATTCTAGACGATATTTCAGTGATAATAGATGCCCCTTGATGTGTGAAGTTAGGATCATACGTATAGCCGAAATACATCAATGTTTCTTCTACTGAGAGTACCATTGTAATGAAGAGTGTTGATAGGAATTACAAGAGACATCTATCAGAGGGAGAGGGTAAACTATGGGACCCGAACCTTTCTCTAGGTGGAGAAATAAAATCTGTATACAAACGAGGCAGACATGCCCCATGCTCGTGTCATGTAGCTCAAAAATTGAAGACAGTAACTGAAGTTGTATGCTGATGTAGATAACTGTAGCACCCTCTAGGGAGGTTTGATAATGACATATGACAATTTTGATGGTGAACGTACTCTGAAAAAGTGCAAGGACACATGTAGGAAGTGTCGATCACCCATAGACATTGATGGCCTAACAAATTTAGAGGTCTCCGTCTAGTATAAAACAACTGCAATAGTCACATAGTAAGACCCACCGTAACATGAGATTTGGTTAAATTCGACTGTTAGGTGGGTCAACGACATTAGAGAGAAATGATGGTTCCCTCTATGTCATCTGAGACTCCTCATTGTAAAGGTAATGAGAGTCAAGATATTGTCGTCCTTCTGGAAATTGTGTTGATGTCGACAGACAGGGAGACGCGACTCCAAGAAGCCAAGGGCTTCATGAAATCCACTGGATAAGATCAGAAACTGATAAGGAACATGAACGAATTCAAGATGTGGTGAGACTCAAGACTGTCCTTGGTTGAGGGTATATTGGAAGGAGGATTGGCATCAATTGTAAAACTGTATCCAGTGTCAGGGGGATGACTAGACATGGGGTTAAACTGGGCCAGATGTGTGACAAAGTGGACAAAATCAGAGATCAGGGGTACATGGACTATGGGATACTCGAGGTTTATGGACAATGTCAATATGCATAGAGGATAGTGAATTCCCCAACCAAGGGCGATATGGGTTTCTTTGTCAAAAAAAGAAGGTTGTCAAGGATAACAAAAAAATCTAAGTAAATGATGGAAACAAAGGATTTTTACGATTAAGAAATAAATAAATAATAATTTGGGATGAGTGTACACATACAAAAATAGGTGCCCCAGTGCAAGATGGCTTGGCCTGTGAGGGCACAAGTTGTGTGGAGAATAGGTGGAGGGTGGGGGCCCCATAGGTGGGTTTTTGTATGAGGTAAATGAATGGAGGGAAATCTATAGATGTGAAAACTAATTGTGGATGAAATGGAGGGTTAATGATACTGCAGGCGTGCGGTCAAAATAGAATTTTAACGAGGTAACCTAGGATTCCATTGGGAAAGCTAGAAAAAATGAGGAGGAGAATGTGGTTGATTCTCGAAAATCTGTAAGACTATCGAGACTCCCATCCTAGGGGTGAAAGCAACATGAGTGTCAAAGTTCCAAGGGGGACTATGAATGGGACGACTCATGTGGGGGAGAGTTATACCGAGTGACAGTACCAAAATGCAGTGGAGGTGGTAGTACTATAGAGCCATATGTAGGGACCCTAAAGGTAAATGTCGGAGGGTGTGATTGGGAGATGTAAGTTATATTCAGAGGGAATGATTACATGTCAGTGTTGAACATATACCTAAAGGGGTTGTGTTGCATTGGGATGAACAAGTACCTACACACATGAAAACCAAATACCTGACGTGAACAATATCTGAAGATAAAGATCATATAACAATTATTTGATAATTTTGAACATGAGCATGTGTACCTGGGCGTGATGTGAGAAAAATTTTCCCCTGGGGCCGAGTGCAGATGGGAGCCCGAGGAATGTGACTATGTAGGCATCGAGACCCTAATCCCATAGCTGAAGATGAATCAGAAAACATAGACTATGAGCTCCTATAACTAAGTGTGGAATTTTGGCAAGAGGGACTATATATGGCTGTGGGGCCCACAATACCACCTCATTTGTACATGTTGCCATAGTGAGGTGACGAGAGGATTTTTAAGGATATTTGGAGATTATGGGAGTTCGAACTGACCGATCCAGGAGTTGTGAGAGTTAGGTTAGTGGTATTTTCCTCTTGCATAGTAGATAGGTTCTACATTTTGCATAGGGTAGTATGGATGGTCATACTAGGGTGTTTTGTAGGGATAATCCCACCAATGCACGAGAGAAGGAAGGATACCTGTGTTGAGATGTGTAGGTATAATTATCTCTCGTGCACATGGTGTGTGGTTGTATTGAATACATTTGTGCATGGGGGCATGTGGGTGGGAAAAACAGGTGCACATGTGATGCGCACCTATCTGAATTACAGCTACACATTGTGTGCAGCTGCTTCTCAGATAGTTGTGCATCAGTGCAGAGCTATGTAGAGAATAGGTGTGCATGAATGCGCACCTGTGGGTGTGACAGATGCGCATGGATGCACCTTTGTTTATTTGAAAACTGCGCATGGATGCACAAGTGTGCGAAGAAGAAGTGTGAATATGTGCATGCCTGTGAGGGTGACAGATGCACACTTGAGACAAAGTTGGGGGGTTTTAACAAACTTGTATTTTTTTTAAGATTTTGGTAATGAATGAGGATTGTTGATCAAGTGTTTTTTGTGTGAATGCAGGTGATCAATTCAACATGCCATTTCACTAGAGGGAAACGGACTGGGAGCACCTCAGGGAGGCAATGAGAGAGAAGTCAGGCATTCAGAGACTCTTGGCAGCTGATGGGATGCTCAAATTCTATGACTTCCCACTAATATGGTCGCATGAATACTTGCTTTAGTATCTGATTTCAATGTGGAGCATTGATATGCAGTGCTTCATTGTGCGAGGGTACCAGTTGACATTCTCGACTATGGAGGATGTTTATTTCTTGACAGGGATTCCTTTTCAAGGGATGGCCTTACCTGTTGATCCCCAATTGCTAGGGGATGTACACTTGGTATACTTGGCACGAAGTTTTTGTTCGGGGCCAAAAATTATGTTGGGGTCGGTCGTCCATATCAAGGCGATGGATGATCTCTTGCATCAATGCATCGCATCGAATATTATGAGGATCTACAGATCCTTAGTGACTTAGCAAATCATTGGTGGTCAGCTAAGGATTATGCAGAGATTGTTGGATGGGGATTTTTTCACCTAGGGCTTGATTCTTCATGCCAAGATGATGGGGTAGCTTCACCAGTGTTGGACCACCAACTCCAGTGATTTTTCCTTTGGATTGATCTTGGTGGCATGGTTTTTGGAGAAGGTGCCCATGTTGCGCCCTAGAGTGTTGTTACCAGTTGCTAGGGCACAGGAGCCACAACTGATGCAGTGCACATCGATTTTGGTGAATCATGGAGGGGGGCAGGGTGGCCACTATTTTAAGACCACATTGGAGCGTGTGTGGCGCCATATGCCATAGATTATACTACGATTCCCATATGGTGGGATGGAATTCTGGCATGACCCAGATATGGTGTTGCCTCCTGGGGGGGATTGGGACCAAAGAGGTATGTTGGTGTACTTATGTTTTATGATATTGATAGTATAGCATATGTTTATGTATGGATGGATGTTGATTCTATTGTTGTTTGTGTTTTTGCAGATGTGGGGCAATGAGGCTGAGAGGTGGAGTTGGTTGGAGAGTCGACTCATCAAGGGCCAGTCAGACTGCCACGGGTAAAGTCGTGGGTGGGAGAGCAACACTGGAGGGACGAGGCTGGTTCAAGGGTAGAAGATGAGGCGAGAGTTGGTAGGAGTTGTATATATGACAATCCATGTGCAGGTCCATCGCATGTGACTCGAGTAGAGGCTAGTGGGGATTTAGAGGATTTTCGATGCCAATTGGAGGTGGTACTGCAGGGTGTGCCTAAGGGCATGTGGTCTCATATCCAGGATGAGAGAGTCCTGGAGCACTGTGTGGGTGGCCCTGAAGAGTTGTGGACTTTGATTCACAGAGAAGCTGTAGCGGGGGCAGTGATGACTGGGCAGCTTCCCCCGAGACCTGGAAGACCCCTAGTTGGTGGGGCACCTCTTGTAGATAAAGGACCTGGTGGTGGTGCTATGGGGGAACCTTGAGTTTTGTGTTGTATGTTTTTGTATTTGTATAGGCCTGCGAGCCCATTTTGTATAGGGTAGTGTGATACCCATTTTGTACCTATAGGGGTGAGGGGGGCTCACTTGCCTACGGGCAATGTACATTTTTTACTTGTTTGTAAACATTGATGACACATTGATCGATATATATAGAGAGAGAGAGATACATGTTTGGGATCTCTGTGATGTTTACATGTGATGGTATTTTTGTTATATTTTTATGATGTCTAATCTATATGCCATGACAGACTTTGATGACCTATGTATGTGTGATGATGTCTTGATGTGATAAATTCCAATCTAGCACTAGGTTAGCTATATTATCTTCTATATGATAAAATTTGTCATGGAATATGTGTAAATGTATTTGAATCAAAATTGCTAGATAAGAGTCTAACTTTCATGTATTTGCGAAAGAGGCAAGGATCACAGACATGGTACACATTGTTGAGCTGCAGGATGACAAGATAAGAATATAATAAGATGCTAAGGTGACAAATGCAGCGGTGACTGGCCTTGGTGAGGATGCCAATGACGGCTGTGTATTATGCTTGGTTGTTGGTTTTTGATCCCAAACATATGTCGTTGGAGTAGAGCAGTTCATGTGAGGGGGTGTAGAGGGCCCAAGCAGTCGAAGTGAGATTTGGTGTCCAGCGGCTAGCTCCATCAGTGTAATCAATATGGTAGGTCGACAGAGGAAACATCTGTCAATAACACGAATGGTAGATCAAACATGAGGAGTGGAGGGAATAAAAGAAGACTAAAAACTCTACAAATGTGTATGAAGACAAAACCTAGTGTAGAATGGCTAGGCTTAAGCGTAAAATTTCTTTAGGTATAACCCATTGACGGGTTCTTTGAGAGGATAGTCTTCTGGGGAGGTCAAGATGTATGCACCTTTAGTGAGGCAGTGTTGGATAATGTAGGGTCCATGCCATAATGACTCAAATTTCCCATGACCAAGAGTATCATGAGCGATATCGTAGGCTAGGACGAGATCTCCTTCGTTAAATGAGTGAAGTTTGACATGGAAGTCAAAGGTGGCCTTTGATCATTTCTTAGTTGCCTCATTGTTTTGTAAGGAAGACCGATGATCTTCATCCAACAACTCTAATTTCAACAGGTGTTGCTCCATTGGAGCAGTGTCAGATAATATCTCGATGGTGGTGTGCAATGTGGGAATTTCGCACTTGATGGGGAGGTGGCCTCGATCCCATGGACGAGATGAAACATTGTAAAACGAGTGGTAGTTTTGAATGTCATGCAATAATACCATAATGTTGAAAACAACATATGATGCCAATTAGTCTTATGTTTGTTTACAATGCGTTGCAACATGGTTTTGAGGACTTTGTTGATAGCCTCGACCTGTCTGTTGGACTGAGGGTAGTATAGGGAGGAAAAATTATGGGAGAAGCCCAACTTTGAGGAGATTTCGAAGAATATCTCATTCTCAAAGTGTTTACCGTGATCGGAGACTACCTATAGTGAGACTTCGAAGTGGGTAATGACGTGTTTGAAGAAAAAATGCGTTGTTGTGTCAGCGGTGTTGTTGAAGGTAGGCATGGCTTCAGACCATTTGGTAAAGTAATATACTTCCACGATGATGTACTTGTGTCCATTGCTATATGGAGGATTTCAAGTCATGAATTCTATGCCCCATTTGCAGAAAGGGCCAACATTGATGACTAGATGTAAAAGAGTGGGTGGCGCTCATGCTTTGTTTGCATAAAGATGGAATTTGTCACATCACTTGAAAGCGTGGATGTAGTCATGAAACAATGTGGTCCATAAGTATCTAGATTGAATGATTTTTTGGGTGATGTACATACCTAAGAGGTGGTCACCGCAAGCATTTCTATGGCAATCGTTCAAGACTTTGTCAGCTTCGTCAATGGTCAAACATCGACGGAGTATGGTGTTGACCCCACATCGATACAAAACATCACCGATGAGGAGGTCGCGAGGGGCCTGATGGCGAAGGCACTGACGATCATCTCGAGATAGATGAGATCCAAACTTCTATGTCCGAAGGTAGACGAGAAGGTCGCCATACCAGGGGTCATCTGAGGGGATGTAGAAGAGGTGTTCGTTGGGAAAATCCGTGTTGACAGGTGAACTTGTAGTATCTGAGGGAAATGTTGTGATGAGCTCAGCGAGAAAAAGTGCTTTCTTGATTTTGGGAGTTTAAAACTCTAGGTCTTATTCCTGAAGGATGATGATCCATTGGGAAAATTGACCATTAATTTGTTGTTGACTAAGCAAGTACTACATGGGGTTGGAATCTTCCACGACTTTGGTAGTGTGAAGCAGGATATAATGAAGCAGTTTCTTGACTGCGAGGACAACTGCAAGGGTGAGTTTCTCTTCATGATTGTACTTCAGGGGTGGTCCTGAAAGGTTTTTACTGATGTAGTAAATAACATGTCCGCGGCCATCATCTCTTAATTGAACGAGAACTCCTGCTACTAAGACGTTTGAGGCCAACAAGGATGTAGTCACGATCATAATCGGGAGGACTAATCAAAGGGGCATTGGATAGTGCTACTTTTAAATCATCAAAAGAGGTTTGGGCATGTTCATCCCATTGAAATGGGATATCATGACATAGTAAGTGGAGGAAACCATGCATGCAAGTGACGTAATCTGGGACACAGTGTCATAAATTGTGTTCTTTGCTTTGTAGGCTCTGCAGTTGGTGCAAATTCCTAGGTGGTGGAATTTTTGTGATATCTTGGACCTTGAGGGGGTCCACTATGATGCCGTGTTGGGAGACTATGAAACAAAGGAGGTGTCCGACTATGATGCAAAATACACACTTGAGGGGGTTCAAGCAAATATTGTACTGTCGACATCGTTGAAAAACAATCCATAAGTCATCTAGATGTTGTATTTGTTTCATGTATCGATCATTGAGGTCATCCAAGTAAGCAAGAATGATGCGAGAGATATCATGGAAAATGTAAGTCATGGCCTGTTGGAATGTTGCACCTATGTTTTTTAGTCCAAAAGGCATGACACGATATGCAATAATACCCCATGGGGTGGTAAATGTGGTTTTATACTAATCTGTTGGGTGGATTTGGATTTGATTGTAGCCAGAGAACCCATCCATGAAGGACAAGTCTTTGTGTCATCCAAAGCATCGATAATTTGGTAAATGAAAGGTGTGGGGAAGGTATCTTTGGGACAAGCATGGTTGAGATCACAAAAGTCAGTGCATACATGAATAATTCCCTGCTTTGTGTTAACGGGGATGGGGTTGGAGACCCATGACATGTAAGCGATGGGGTATATAAACCCTGCAACACATAGTTTATCGATTTCAGTTTTGATAGCCACAAATTTGGATGGGTGAACTGGTAATTTCTTTTGACATACTGGGGTGACATCTAGCCATGTGTCAATGTGATGTTCGATGATAGAAGGATCGAGGTTGGGCATCTCCATGTATGACCAGGAAAAAATATCCTGGTATTCCTGAAAGAGAGATTTGTAAGCTGTGATTTCTTCAGGGAAGGATGCGGCACCAATGGTGATTTCCTCTATGATTCCTGGTTTGATGGAAATGTTGATTTTGATAGTGGGGGGAATCTTGGCCATGTTTCCTTTTTCAAAAGAATCGGGGGCAAGGATAGGGTTGTTGAACTAATCTATGTGCCCCGATGGAATAAAATACTTGGTTTTGATTGCACATATGGAGGTTGGTCTGGCAGGGTCAAAGGCTTCCTGAAAGATATCTCTATGATGGAGTGAATTCCATGGGAAATTGGGGGTAGTTAGCTCCTCTAGGATATATTTGTCGCAGTGAAAGATGCAAGAATATAGGGGATCCGGGGAAGTAACATTGGTGACTATCAYCGTGTGATTGTYTTCAGGTGGTGAAGATGTAGAGGGGGTATCRCAACTATGGTGCGATGGTGTKCTTTTCATAAACCAAATTTCTAGATACTGTGGGTTGTAAAATGTGATCGGGGGTAAKATTTCCTTAAGGGAAATGAACCGGAGAATTGGTAGGATTTGGGGGAAAATTCTCAGAAAATCAATCCATAAACCATGGAGGGGTGGGAAGTGACTCAAGTTYAGGRGTGKTGATTTGATTAGTATCTGGAGAAGSAATAGGTAGAATCACCTRCATCATAGGAAGTGAGGTGGTTGGCAGATTTTCAATAAGGGTCATTTGACGACACCTGTATTCAATGATCGAAGGACACTGGTATGTGATATGATCAAGTGAGTCACAAAGAGAGCAAGGGCACCTCATTCATTCATTGACTGAGGTCATTACATAATGGATGTCAGTGACGTGGGTACACGATGACGTGGGAGGAGAGGGGTCTTGCTGAAAGATTTGGCATATTACCATTAGTGTCTCTCGAAACTAAGGTAGCGCAGGGAAATGATGAGTGTAGTGGCCATACTCTAAACAAATGGCACATGTGAATTTGGTTCGCAACCCTTTATTTCCTATAGTAGGGGATGTTGTGGTAGTATTAGGTGTGCTTGGTGAAGAAACTAGCGATGTGGTTGCTTGAGGGAGTTGGATCAGATTACATAGCTCAGGGAGAGAGAGACATCTATTTGTGGGGTGTCCCTCTCTCTCGCAGAGTGCACAAGGAGATTGAAATCGAGGAGGAAGTGGAGAGGTGGGATATTTCTTATTTTGTCTGCCCCCAGTCGTCATGGTGGTGTTGGAAAGTGGGGGTGAGGGAGGTGTGGTCGGAGTTCGTATTGGAATCTGCATTGGGATTCCCTTTGTTTGGGGAGGGAGGGATGGTTGAGGAACCATAGTGGGTGGGCATAGATACCATACTTGAATGGAGAGCACCATGTTGGGAAGGGAAAGAGTTGCGGCTACCTGGAAATCTTGTACTCCCAGTGAGGGGTAGAAGAAGGGAATATGAGTAATGTCTTGGGGGATTGTCTCCCAAACTAGGATTTGACCCTGGGGGAGGGTGAAATTGAGGATAAGTGGTTTCGTAGGGCTCTAAGGGGATTCCTGAGGTAGGGATTCTTCCACTAGTGGGATGTTAGGGAGTGGAGAAGCCTCTGTGGGAGGGAATGGTATCTCCAGTTTCAGTTCCATTGGAAGATATGACACACACTTTTGTTGAGGGGTGTATGAGCGGTGGTGCTCCGTGGTATGCCCCCAACAAAGATGGGTCCTTGAAAATTCTGGGGGCCATATCCATGAGTGGATATGCATCGGAACTAGTGCGGACTAGAGGTAATATGTTATCGATGTTGGAGGAGTGGTTAGGCTCGTAATGTGAAACTTGGTCAATGGTGATGATATTCGCGTTGTGTGGGAACATCATCGTTCGAAATACAGAAGATGCCACTAACTTCATATCATACATGTAGCTACATCCAAATAAGATGTTGTAATCAAGTGGGGCGTTGATAACCTCAATGTCTATAAGGATGGTTTTCCCCCCGAGTTCAACAGGAACATTTTGAAAGATCCCTTTAGGAGAATATGGTCGTCTATCATAATCTCTCAAAGTGATGGCGGGTGGTATGATTTTAGGAGAGCCAAGTTTCTACCATACAGTTTTGGACATGATGCATGTGGATGCACCTTCATCAATGATACATCGATGAACCATGATTTTTCAAATATTGATTGGTATCTGGAAAGCTACCAAAGTGGGGAGACGAGGTTCCCCACAATCTAGATCAAATGTGATGAGTCTAGTATCAACTGGATCGACTGCTCCCAGGGTCGATAGTAAGGATTTATATTGATTTGGAAAGGTTTGGAGGACCTCCAATACTAACATGGCTGTAGGAAATTGTGCCAATTCATTGACCAAACTATAACTGTGTTCCTCCCTAGCTTGAGGATTGTTAAAATTCCGTTGTAACGAGATGCAAAGGATACGAATGACGGGTTCAGTGTTAGGGCGTGGAATCATCAAGGGTTGTTCAGTTGTGGATGTAACTACTTCTGAAGTTGTGGGAGTAGATTTACGGGGTGATCAATATTGACAATTGCACGTTTGCAGAAGAATTTCTTCTTCGCTAGTTAAGAGGATATTGCAATCCATCAAATTTCCAGGGTTTTGATANTTTCTCATACATAGTCACGCATATGGTGCATTGTGCACTCTACGGGATTCTTTGTTCTGTGTACTGTGCGGGCGCTTCCTTTAGTGTTTTAGCGCATGTCAATTTTTGACAAGTTGTATAGTTTTTGCCTCTTGGAAATTCATCTTTGGTGTTGCAGGTGAACTAGTAGGTGTTTGGAGATGTTGTATTCCCATAACCATTTGCATGTGATATTCTAGACGATATTTCAGTGATAATAGATGCCCCTTGATGTGTGAAGTTAGGATCATACGTATAGCCGAAATACATCAATGTTTCTTCTACTGAGAGTACCATTGTAATGAAGAGTGTTGATAGGAATTACAAGAGACATCTATCAGAGGGAGAGGGTAAACTATGGGACCCGAACCTTTCTCTAGGTGGAGAAATAAAATCTGTATACAAACGAGGCAGACATGCCCCATGCTCGTGTCATGTAGCTCAAAAATTGAAGACAGTAACTGAAGTTGTATGCTGATGTAGATAACTGTAGCACCCTCTAGGGAGGTTTGATAATGACATATGACAATTTTGATGGTGAACGTACTCTGAAAAAGTGCAAGGACACATGTAGGAAGTGTCGATCACCCATAGACATTGATGGCCTAACAAATTTAGAGGTCTCCGTCTAGTATAAAACAACTGCAATAGTCACATAGTAAGACCCACCGTAACATGAGATTTGGTTAAATTCGACTGTTAGGTGGGTCAACGACATTAGAGAGAAATGATGGTTCCCTCTATGTCATCTGAGACTCCTCATTGTAAAGGTAATGAGAGTCAAGATATTGTCGTCCTTCTGGAAATTGTGTTGATGTCGACAGACAGGGAGACGCGACTCCAAGAAGCCAAGGGCTTCATGAAATCCACTGGATAAGATCAGAAACTGATAAGGAACATGAACGAATTCAAGATGTGGTGAGACTCAAGACTGTCCTTGGTTGAGGGTATATTGGAAGGAGGATTGGCATCAATTGTAAAACTGTATCCAGTGTCAGGGGGATGACTAGACATGGGGTTAAACTGGGCCAGATGTGTGACAAAGTGGACAAAATCAGAGATCAGGGGTACATGGACTATGGGATACTCGAGGTTTATGGACAATGTCAATATGCATAGAGGATAGTGAATTCCCCAACCAAGGGCGATATGGGTTTCTTTGTCAAAAAAAGAAGGTTGTCAAGGATAACAAAAAAATCTAAGTAAATGATGGAAACAAAGGATTTTTACGATTAAGAAATAAATAAATAATAATTTGGGATGAGTGTACACATACAAAAATAGGTGCCCCAGTGCAAGATGGCTTGGCCTGTGAGGGCACAAGTTGTGTGGAGAATAGGTGGAGGGTGGGGGCCCCATAGGTGGGTTTTTGTATGAGGTAAATGAATGGAGGGAAATCTATAGATGTGAAAACTAATTGTGGATGAAATGGAGGGTTAATGATACTGCAGGCGTGCGGTCAAAATAGAATTTTAACGAGGTAACCTAGGATTCCATTGGGAAAGCTAGAAAAAATGAGGAGGAGAATGTGGTTGATTCTCGAAAATCTGTAAGACTATCGAGACTCCCATCCTAGGGGTGAAAGCAACATGAGTGTCAAAGTTCCAAGGGGGACTATGAATGGGACGACTCATGTGGGGGAGAGTTATACCGAGTGACAGTACCAAAATGCAGTGGAGGTGGTAGTACTATAGAGCCATATGTAGGGACCCTAAAGGTAAATGTCGGAGGGTGTGATTGGGAGATGTAAGTTATATTCAGAGGGAATGATTACATGTCAGTGTTGAACATATACCTAAAGGGGTTGTGTTGCATTGGGATGAACAAGTACCTACACACATGAAAACCAAATACCTGACGTGAACAATATCTGAAGATAAAGATCATATAACAATTATTTGATAATTTTGAACATGAGCATGTGTACCTGGGCGTGATGTGAGAAAAATTTTCCCCTGGGGCCGAGTGCAGATGGGAGCCCGAGGAATGTGACTATGTAGGCATCGAGACCCTAATCCCATAGCTGAAGATGAATCAGAAAACATAGACTATGAGCTCCTATAACTAAGTGTGGAATTTTGGCAAGAGGGACTATATATGGCTGTGGGGCCCACAATACCACCTCATTTGTACATGTTGCCATAGTGAGGTGACGAGAGGATTTTTAAGGATATTTGGAGATTATGGGAGTTCGAACTGACCGATCCAGGAGTTGTGAGAGTTAGGTTAGTGGTATTTTCCTCTTGCATAGTAGATAGGTTCTACATTTTGCATAGGGTAGTATGGATGGTCATACTAGGGTGTTTTGTAGGGATAATCCCACCAATGCACGAGAGAAGGAAGGATACCTGTGTTGAGATGTGTAGGTATAATTATCTCTCGTGCACATGGTGTGTGGTTGTATTGAATACATTTGTGCATGGGGGCATGTGGGTGGGAAAAACAGGTGCACATGTGATGCGCACCTATCTGAATTACAGCTACACATTGTGTGCAGCTGCTTCTCAGATAGTTGTGCATCAGTGCAGAGCTATGTAGAGAATAGGTGTGCATGAATGCGCACCTGTGGGTGTGACAGATGCGCATGGATGCACCTTTGTTTATTTGAAAACTGCGCATGGATGCACAAGTGTGCGAAGAAGAAGTGTGAATATGTGCATGCCTGTGAGGGTGACAGATGCACACTTGAGACAAAGTTGGGGGGTTTTAACAAACTTGTATTTTTTTTAAGATTTTGGTAATGAATGAGGATTGTTGATCAAGTGTTTTTTGTGTGAATGCAGGTGATCAATTCAACATGCCATTTCACTAGAGGGAAACGGACTGGGAGCACCTCAGGGAGGCAATGAGAGAGAAGTCAGGCATTCAGAGACTCTTGGCAGCTGATGGGATGCTCAAATTCTATGACTTCCCACTAATATGGTCGCATGAATACTTGCTTTAGTATCTGATTTCAATGTGGAGCATTGATATGCAGTGCTTCATTGTGCGAGGGTACCAGTTGACATTCTCGACTATGGAGGATGTTTATTTCTTGACAGGGATTCCTTTTCAAGGGATGGCCTTACCTGTTGATCCCCAATTGCTAGGGGATGTACACTTGGTATACTTGGCACGAAGTTTTTGTTCGGGGCCAAAAATTATGTTGGGGTCGGTCGTCCATATCAAGGCGATGGATGATCTCTTGCATCAATGCATCGCATCGAATATTATGAGGATCTACAGATCCTTAGTGACTTAGCAAATCATTGGTGGTCAGCTAAGGATTATGCAGAGATTGTTGGATGGGGATTTTTTCACCTAGGGCTTGATTCTTCATGCCAAGATGATGGGGTAGCTTCACCAGTGTTGGACCACCAACTCCAGTGATTTTTCCTTTGGATTGATCTTGGTGGCATGGTTTTTGGAGAAGGTGCCCATGTTGCGCCCTAGAGTGTTGTTACCAGTTGCTAGGGCACAGGAGCCACAACTGATGCAGTGCACATCGATTTTGGTGAATCATGGAGGGGGGCAGGGTGGCCACTATTTTAAGACCACATTGGAGCGTGTGTGGCGCCATATGCCATAGATTATACTACGATTCCCATATGGTGGGATGGAATTCTGGCATGACCCAGATATGGTGTTGCCTCCTGGGGGGGATTGGGACCAAAGAGGTATGTTGGTGTACTTATGTTTTATGATATTGATAGTATAGCATATGTTTATGTATGGATGGATGTTGATTCTATTGTTGTTTGTGTTTTTGCAGATGTGGGGCAATGAGGCTGAGAGGTGGAGTTGGTTGGAGAGTCGACTCATCAAGGGCCAGTCAGACTGCCACGGGTAAAGTCGTGGGTGGGAGAGCAACACTGGAGGGACGAGGCTGGTTCAAGGGTAGAAGATGAGGCGAGAGTTGGTAGGAGTTGTATATATGACAATCCATGTGCAGGTCCATCGCATGTGACTCGAGTAGAGGCTAGTGGGGATTTAGAGGATTTTCGATGCCAATTGGAGGTGGTACTGCAGGGTGTGCCTAAGGGCATGTGGTCTCATATCCAGGATGAGAGAGTCCTGGAGCACTGTGTGGGTGGCCCTGAAGAGTTGTGGACTTTGATTCACAGAGAAGCTGTAGCGGGGGCAGTGATGACTGGGCAGCTTCCCCCGAGACCTGGAAGACCCCTAGTTGGTGGGGCACCTCTTGTAGATAAAGGACCTGGTGGTGGTGCTATGGGGGAACCTTGAGTTTTGTGTTGTATGTTTTTGTATTTGTATAGGCCTGCGAGCCCATTTTGTATAGGGTAGTGTGATACCCATTTTGTACCTATAGGGGTGAGGGGGGCTCACTTGCCTACGGGCAATGTACATTTTTTACTTGTTTGTAAACATTGATGACACATTGATCGATATATATAGAGAGAGAGAGATACATGTTTGGGATCTCTGTGATGTTTACATGTGATGGTATTTTTGTTATATTTTTATGATGTCTAATCTATATGCCATGACAGACTTTGATGACCTATGTATGTGTGATGATGTCTTGATGTGATAAATTCCAATCTAGCACTAGGTTAGCTATATTATCTTCTATATGATAAAATTTGTCATGGAATATGTGTAAATGTATTTGAATCAAAATTGCTAGATAAGAGTCTAACTTTCATGTATTTGCGAAAGAGGCAAGGATCACAGACATGGTACACATTGTTGAGCTGCAGGATGACAAGATAAGAATATAATAAGATGCTAAGGTGACAAATGCAGCGGTGACTGGCCTTGGTGAGGATGCCAATGACGGCTGTGTATTATGCTTGGTTGTTGGTTTTTGATCCCAAACATATGTCGTTGGAGTAGAGCAGTTCATGTGAGGGGGTGTAGAGGGCCCAAGCAGTCGAAGTGAGATTTGGTGTCCAGCGGCTAGCTCCATCAGTGTAATCAATATGGTAGGTCGACAGAGGAAACATCTGTCAATAACACGAATGGTAGATCAAACATGAGGAGTGGAGGGAATAAAAGAAGACTAAAAACTCTACAAATGTGTATGAAGACAAAACCTAGTGTAGAATGGCTAGGCTTAAGCGTAAAATTTCTTTAGGTATAACCCATTGACGGGTTCTTTGAGAGGATAGTCTTCTGGGGAGGTCAAGATGTATGCACCTTTAGTGAGGCAGTGTTGGATAATGTAGGGTCCATGCCATAATGACTCAAATTTCCCATGACCAAGAGTATCATGAGCGATATCGTAGGCTAGGACGAGATCTCCTTCGTTAAATGAGTGAAGTTTGACATGGAAGTCAAAGGTGGCCTTTGATCATTTCTTAGTTGCCTCATTGTTTTGTAAGGAAGACCGATGATCTTCATCCAACAACTCTAATTTCAACAGGTGTTGCTCCATTGGAGCAGTGTCAGATAATATCTCGATGGTGGTGTGCAATGTGGGAATTTCGCACTTGATGGGGAGGTGGCCTCGATCCCATGGACGAGATGAAACATTGTAAAACGAGTGGTAGTTTTGAATGTCATGCAATAATACCATAATGTTGAAAACAACATATGATGCCAATTAGTCTTATGTTTGTTTACAATGCGTTGCAACATGGTTTTGAGGACTTTGTTGATAGCCTCGACCTGTCTGTTGGACTGAGGGTAGTATAGGGAGGAAAAATTATGGGAGAAGCCCAACTTTGAGGAGATTTCGAAGAATATCTCATTCTCAAAGTGTTTACCGTGATCGGAGACTACCTATAGTGAGACTTCGAAGTGGGTAATGACGTGTTTGAAGAAAAAATGCGTTGTTGTGTCAGCGGTGTTGTTGAAGGTAGGCATGGCTTCAGACCATTTGGTAAAGTAATATACTTCCACGATGATGTACTTGTGTCCATTGCTATATGGAGGATTTCAAGTCATGAATTCTATGCCCCATTTGCAGAAAGGGCCAACATTGATGACTAGATGTAAAAGAGTGGGTGGCGCTCATGCTTTGTTTGCATAAAGATGGAATTTGTCACATCACTTGAAAGCGTGGATGTAGTCATGAAACAATGTGGTCCATAAGTATCTAGATTGAATGATTTTTTGGGTGATGTACATACCTAAGAGGTGGTCACCGCAAGCATTTCTATGGCAATCGTTCAAGACTTTGTCAGCTTCGTCAATGGTCAAACATCGACGGAGTATGGTGTTGACCCCACATCGATACAAAACATCACCGATGAGGAGGTCGCGAGGGGCCTGATGGCGAAGGCACTGACGATCATCTCGAGATAGATGAGATCCAAACTTCTATGTCCGAAGGTAGACGAGAAGGTCGCCATACCAGGGGTCATCTGAGGGGATGTAGAAGAGGTGTTCGTTGGGAAAATCCGTGTTGACAGGTGAACTTGTAGTATCTGAGGGAAATGTTGTGATGAGCTCAGCGAGAAAAAGTGCTTTCTTGATTTTGGGAGTTTAAAACTCTAGGTCTTATTCCTGAAGGATGATGATCCATTGGGAAAATTGACCATTAATTTGTTGTTGACTAAGCAAGTACTACATGGGGTTGGAATCTTCCACGACTTTGGTAGTGTGAAGCAGGATATAATGAAGCAGTTTCTTGACTGCGAGGACAACTGCAAGGGTGAGTTTCTCTTCATGATTGTACTTCAGGGGTGGTCCTGAAAGGTTTTTACTGATGTAGTAAATAACATGTCCGCGGCCATCATCTCTTAATTGAACGAGAACTCCTGCTACTAAGACGTTTGAGGCCAACAAGGATGTAGTCACGATCATAATCGGGAGGACTAATCAAAGGGGCATTGGATAGTGCTACTTTTAAATCATCAAAAGAGGTTTGGGCATGTTCATCCCATTGAAATGGGATATCATGACATAGTAAGTGGAGGAAACCATGCATGCAAGTGACGTAATCTGGGACACAGTGTCATAAATTGTGTTCTTTGCTTTGTAGGCTCTGCAGTTGGTGCAAATTCCTAGGTGGTGGAATTTTTGTGATATCTTGGACCTTGAGGGGGTCCACTATGATGCCGTGTTGGGAGACTATGAAACAAAGGAGGTGTCCGACTATGATGCAAAATACACACTTGAGGGGGTTCAAGCAAATATTGTACTGTCGACATCGTTGAAAAACAATCCATAAGTCATCTAGATGTTGTATTTGTTTCATGTATCGATCATTGAGGTCATCCAAGTAAGCAAGAATGATGCGAGAGATATCATGGAAAATGTAAGTCATGGCCTGTTGGAATGTTGCACCTATGTTTTTTAGTCCAAAAGGCATGACACGATATGCAATAATACCCCATGGGGTGGTAAATGTGGTTTTATACTAATCTGTTGGGTGGATTTGGATTTGATTGTAGCCAGAGAACCCATCCATGAAGGACAAGTCTTTGTGTCATCCAAAGCATCGATAATTTGGTAAATGAAAGGTGTGGGGAAGGTATCTTTGGGACAAGCATGGTTGAGATCACAAAAGTCAGTGCATACATGAATAATTCCCTGCTTTGTGTTAACGGGGATGGGGTTGGAGACCCATGACATGTAAGCGATGGGGTATATAAACCCTGCAACACATAGTTTATCGATTTCAGTTTTGATAGCCACAAATTTGGATGGGTGAACTGGTAATTTCTTTTGACATACTGGGGTGACATCTAGCCATGTGTCAATGTGATGTTCGATGATAGAAGGATCGAGGTTGGGCATCTCCATGTATGACCAGGAAAAAATATCCTGGTATTCCTGAAAGAGAGATTTGTAAGCTGTGATTTCTTCAGGGAAGGATGCGGCACCAATGGTGATTTCCTCTATGATTCCTGGTTTGATGGAAATGTTGATTTTGATAGTGGGGGGAATCTTGGCCATGTTTCCTTTTTCAAAAGAATCGGGGGCAAGGATAGGGTTGTTGAACTAATCTATGTGCCCCGATGGAATAAAATACTTGGTTTTGATTGCACATATGGAGGTTGGTCTGGCAGGGTCAAAGGCTTCCTGAAAGATATCTCTATGATGGAGTGAATTCCATGGGAAATTGGGGGTAGTTAGCTCCTCTAGGATATATTTGTCGCAGTGAAAGATGCAAGAATATAGGGGATCCGGGGAAGTAACATTGGTGACTATCACCGTGTGATTGTTTTCAGGTGGTGAAGATGTAGAGGGGGTATCACAACTATGGTGCGATGGTGTGCTTTTCATAAACCAAATTTCTAGATACTGTGGGTTGTAAAATGTGATCGGGGGTAATATTTCCTTAAGGGAAATGAACCGGAGAATTGGTAGGATTTGGGGGAAAATTCTCAGAAAATCAATCCATAAACCATGGAGGGGTGGGAAGTGACTCAAGTTCAGGAGTGGTGATTTGATTAGTATCTGGAGAAGCAATAGGTAGAATCACCTACATCATAGGAAGTGAGGTGGTTGGCAGATTTTCAATAAGGGTCATTTGACGACACCTGTATTCAATGATCGAAGGACACTGGTATGTGATATGATCAAGTGAGTCACAAAGAGAGCAAGGGCACCTCATTCGTTCATTGATTGAGGTCGTTACATAATGGATGTCAGTGACGTGGGTACACGATGATGTGGGAGGAGATGGGTCTTGCTGAAAGATTTGGCATATTACCATTAGTGTCTCTCGAAACTGAGGTAGCGCAGGGAAATGATGAGTGTAGTGGCCATACTCTAAACAAATGGCACATGTGAATTTGGTTCGCAGCCCTTTATTTCCTATAGTAGGGGATGTGGTAGTATTAGGTGTGCTTGGTGAAGAAACTAGCGATGTGGTTGCTTGAGGGAGTTGGATCATATTACATAGCTCAGGGAGAGAGTGACATCTATTTGTGGGGTGTCCCTCTCTCTCACAGAGTGCACAAGGAGATTGAAATCGAGGAGGAAGTGGAGAGGTGGGATATTTCTTATTCTGTCTTCCCCCAGTCATCATGGTGGTGTTGGAAAGTGGGGGTGAGGGAGGTGTGCTCGGAGTTCGTATTGGAATTTGCATTGGGATTCCCTTTGTTTGGGGAGGGAGGGATGGTTGAGGAACCATAGTGGGTGGGCGTAGATACCATACTGGAATGGAGAGCACCATGTTGGGAAGGTAAAGCGTTGCGGCTACCTGGAAAGCTTGTACTCCCAGTGAGGGGTAGAAGAAGGGAATATGAGTAATGTCTTGGGGGATTGTCTCCCAAACTGGGATTTGACCCTGGGGGAGGGTGAAATTGAGGATAAGTGGTTTTGTAGGGCTCTAAGGGGATTCCTGAGGTAGGGATTCTTCCACTAGTGGGATGTTAGGGAGTGAAGAAGCCTCTGTGGGAGGGAATGGTATCTCCAGCTTCAGTTCCATTGGAAGATATGACACACACTTTTGTTGAGGGGTGTATGAGCAGTGGTGCTCCGTGGTATGCCCCCAACAAAGATGGGCCCTTGAAAATTCTGGGGGCCATATCCATGAGTGGATATGCATCGGAACTAGTGTGGACTAGAGGTAATATGTTATCGATGTTGGAGGAGTGGTTAGGCTCGTAATGTGAAACTTGGTCAATGGTGATGATATTCGCGTTGTGTGGGAACATCATCGTTCGAAATACAGAAGATGCCACTAACTTCATATCATACATGTAGCTACATCCAAATAAGATGTTGTAATCAAGTGGGGCGTTGATAACCTCAATGTCTATAAGGATGGTTTTCCCCCCGAGTTCAACAGGAACATTTTGAAAGATCCCTTTAGGAGAATATGGTCGTCTATCATAATCTCTCAAAGTGATGGCGGGTGGTATGATTTTAGGAGAGCCAAGTTTCTACCATACAGTTTTGGACATGATGCATGTGGATGCACCTTCATCAATGATACATCGATGAACCATGATTTTTCAAATATTGATTGGTATCTGGAAAGCTACCAAAGTGGGGAGACGAGGTTCCCCACAATCTAGATCAAATGTGATGAGTCTAGTATCAACTGGATCGACTGCTCCCAGGGTCGATAGTAAGGATTTATATTGATTTGGAAAGGTTTGGAGGACCTCCAATACTAACATGGCTGTAGGAAATTGTGCCAATTCATTGACCAAACTATAACTGTGTTCCTCCCTAGCTTGAGGATTGTTAAAATTCCGTTGTAACGAGATGCAAAGGATACGAATGACGGGTTCAGTGTTAGGGCGTGGAATCATCAAGGGTTGTTCAGTTGTGGATGTAACTACTTCTGAAGTTGTGGGAGTAGATTTACGGGGTGATCAATATTGACAATTGCACGTTTGCAGAAGAATTTCTTCTTCGCTAGTTAAGAGGATATTGCAATCCATCAAATTTCCAGGGTTTTGATATTGTCCGATCTATTGTGGGGCAGGATGCATCTCCTATTGGATATTCATCATACCTTGGTGTGGAATAGGGTTTTTAAACACAGTCGGAGGTGGTTGTTGCAAATATTGTTGTGGGGCCTGCTGAGGGGAAGGTAGTGTGTGAGGACGTGGCGCATTCATGGAATCTTTCATCCATTTGAAGTCGGCAACTTGGGGGAAATGGTGAGTATAATGACCATGCTCACCGCAAAGGGAACAAGGGAAGGTCATTCGAAGGTTGTTGTTGTTCCTCCGTTGGCATTTGTTGTTATTGTCCCCTTGAGGATTTTGGTTACCCTGGTTCTAGTTGCCCCCAGCAAGTTGGTTTTGTTGGGGGTTATTTCTTCCCAGTCCTGGGTTATTATTATTTCAATTTTTCCCTTTATTTTTGGCATTATTCGGCTGATGGGATGGATTTTCCGTATTTAGTTGTTAAAAATTTTGAAATTTCTAAATGGGAGAGGGCTAAACAAAGTTAACCCCAGCGTTTGGTTGTCCCTGTGGAGGAGAAATTGGCTGTGGAGGACCAGGAAATGGAAAATACATATTATTTTGTGGTAATGACCCATAGGGTGCATAAGAAGGCGTAGCGCTTTCACTAGTGCCCAGGTTATAAGATGAGGTTGAGGGGGTACCTAAACTTGGTTGAGAAGTTAGATGCATCATGGGTGTCGGAAAGCGTCCACTCATGAGTGGAGGAAGGGAAACAAGGTATGGTTGTTGATAAGGAGGGGGGAGGGTAATGAGGGGGTCCTCCATACATCGGTGGATATTGGAGTGTACCATACATAGGTAGTGGTTGGATGTATGGATTGTGGTGTGTTGTGGTACCAATCAATCCATCTGTCGTGTGAGACATCCCATATTTTCCTTGGTCGAAGGGTATGAGTCTCGGGGCATCAGGTAGTACTATGTATAAGTAACCTGACTGAGCATAAATGAAGTCATACTGTTGAGCCTTGCTTATGGCTTCCTCTTCAGTTCAGGGGAAGGTGGAGGCCACATATTTGGAAAGGATAGAGACGAGTTCTCTGAGAAACCAATCGAGGCATTGTTCTTTGGTGGTTTCTTCTTTGCATAAACTATGTCACCGACACCATTCGTGAATGTGGTCGACGATATGCATGGATGAGGTTTGTTTACACTCAGAGACCAGTTCTAGACCATTGTCATGACGAACTAATAGTTGAAATAAGGTCAAAAATGTTTTGGCCAAGGATTCAAAAGTCACATGGGACCCTGATTTTTTGTCCAGATACCATTTGGATGATGGACCTGTGAGTGTGCGATGAAATAACCTTAAATGGACGTAGTCATCCATGATGTTGTTTGACGAGAACCATAAGTGGAATTTCATGACATGGTTGGTGGGATCTTTCCCCAATTTCCCTTCAAATTTGGGAATGTTTGAAGGTAGCTTGGTAGGCATATTGGGCCATGTGGGGTCATGCAAGATAGGGTTATTCATGAGATTAATTATATCAGGTATGTTGAGGGATGCCAAATATGGCATGTGGGGTGGTGGAGGAGGATTAGTTCCAGCCATGGTGTGAGTGGGTTGTGTACCTGACCCTTGATGGGGGTTTGGTGGGGTTGTACCTCTCCCTTGAGAAGAAGTTTTCCCCCCACCTTCTTTTGAAGGAGAGCTAGTGGATGGTTGGCTTTGGGAATTGGACCGAAGTAAAGTTGATCCCAAAACAGTAGCACTCACAGGGGTGTGAGAGGGTTGATCCAATGAGTTGAAAAGACTAGGAACTCCTCCTAGGATAGGAGGGAGATTTTGCAAGCGTTTGTAATGACAGGGATTCTTTGGTTCCCCCCTATGATGTCTGGATAGAAAAGTGAATGTGTGGCGATGGTGATGAGAGAAATTAATGAACAAGAGACTTATATAATTTGGACCTTCACAATATATCTCACAATTGCATGTAATCAAATGAGCATCATATATAAATCANGGACTAGAGGTAATATGTTATCGATGTTGGAGGAGTGGTTAGGCTCGTAATGTGAAACTTGGTCAATGGTGATGATATTCGCGTTGTGTGGGAACATCATCGTTCGAAATACAGAAGATGCCACTAACTTCATATCATACATGTAGCTACATCCAAATAAGATGTTGTAATCAAGTGGGGCGTTGATAACCTCAATGTCTATAAGGATGGTTTTCCCCCCGAGTTCAACAGGAACATTTTGAAAGATCCCTTTAGGAGAATATGGTCGTCTATCATAATCTCTCAAAGTGATGGCGGGTGGTATGATTTTAGGAGAGCCAAGTTTCTACCATACAGTTTTGGACATGATGCATGTGGATGCACCTTCATCAATGATACATCGATGAACCATGATTTTTCAAATATTGATTGGTATCTGGAAAGCTACCAAAGTGGGGAGACGAGGTTCCCCACAATCTAGATCAAATGTGATGAGTCTAGTATCAACTGGATCGACTGCTCCCAGGGTCGATAGTAAGGATTTATATTGATTTGGAAAGGTTTGGAGGACCTCCAATACTAACATGGCTGTAGGAAATTGTGCCAATTCATTGACCAAACTATAACTGTGTTCCTCCCTAGCTTGAGGATTGTTAAAATTCCGTTGTAACGAGATGCAAAGGATACGAATGACGGGTTCAGTGTTAGGGCGTGGAATCATCAAGGGTTGTTCAGTTGTGGATGTAACTACTTCTGAAGTTGTGGGAGTAGATTTACGGGGTGATCAATATTGACAATTGCACGTTTGCAGAAGAATTTCTTCTTCGCTAGTTAAGAGGATATTGCAATCCATCAAATTTCCAGGGTTTTGATACTGTCCCATCTATTGTGGGGCAGGATGCATCTCCTATTGGATATTCATCACACCTTGGTGTGGAATAGGGTTTTTAAACACATTCAGAGGTGGTTGTTGCAAATATTGTTGTGGGGCCTGTTGAGGGGAAGGTAGTGTGTGAGGACGTAGCGCATTCATGGAATCTTTCATCCATCTGAAGTCGGCAACTTGGGGGAAATGGTGAGTATAATGACCATGCTCACCGCAAAGGGAACAAGGGAAGGTCATTCGAAGGTTGTTGTTGTTCCTCCATTAGCATTTGTTGTTATTGTCCCCTTGAGGATTTTGGTTACCCTGGTTCTAGTTGCCCCCAGCAAGTTGGTTTTGTTGGGGGTTATTTCTGCCCAGTCCTGGGTTATTATTATTTCAATTTTTCCCTTTATTTTTGGCATTATTCGGCTGATGGGATGGATTTTCCGTATTTAGTTGTTCAAAATTTTGAAATTTCTAAATGGGAGAGGGCTAAACAAAGTTAACCCCAGCGTTTGGTTGTCCCTGTGGAGGAGAAATTGGCTGTGGAGGACCAGGAAATGGAAAATACATATTATTTTGTGGTAATGACCCATAGGGTGCATAAGAAGGCGTAGCGCTTTCACTAGTGCCCAGGTTATAAGATGAGGTTGAGGGGGTACCTAAACTTGGTTGAGAAGTTAGATGCATCATGGGTGTCGGAAAGCGTCCACTCATGAGTGGAGGAAGGGAAACAAGGTATGGTTGTTGATAAGGAGGGGGGAGGGTAATGAGGGGGTCCTCCATACATCGGTGGATATTGGAGTGTACCATACATAGGTAGTGGTTGGATGTATGGATTGTGGTGTGTTGTGGTACCAATCAATCCATCTGTCGTGTGAGACATCCCATATTTTCCTTGGTCGAAGGGTATGAGTCTCGGGGCATCAGGTAGTACTATGTATAAGTAACCTGACTGAGCATAAATGAAGTCATACTGTTGAGCCTTGCTTATGGCTTCCTCTTCAGTTCAGGGGAAGGTGGAGGCCACATATTTGGAAAGGATAGAGACGAGTTCTCTGAGAAACCAATCGAGGCATTGTTCTTTGGTGGTTTCTTCTTTGCATAAACTATGTCACCGACACCATTCGTGAATGTGGTCGACGATATGCATGGATGAGGTTTGTTTACACTCAGAGACCAGTTCTAGACCATTGTCATGACGAACTAATAGTTGAAATAAGGTCAAAAATGTTTTGGCCAAGGATTCAAAAGTCACATGGGACCCTGATTTTTTGTCCAGATACCATTTGGATGATGGACCTGTGAGTGTGCGATGAAATAACCTTAAATGGACGTAGTCATCCATGATGTTGTTTGACGAGAACCATAAGTGGAATTTCATGACATGGTTGGTGGGATCTTTCCCCAATTTCCCTTCAAATTTGGGAATGTTTGAAGGTAGCTTGGTAGGCATATTGGGCCATGTGGGGTCATGCAAGATAGGGTTATTCATGAGATTAATTATATCAGGTATGTTGAGGGATGCCAAATATGGCATGTGGGGTGGTGGAGGAGGATTAGTTCCAGCCATGGTGTGAGTGGGTTGTGTACCTGACCCTTGATGGGGGTTTGGTGGGGTTGTACCTCTCCCTTGAGAAGAAGTTTTCCCCCCACCTTCTTTTGAAGGAGAGCTAGTGGATGGTTGGCTTTGGGAATTGGACCGAAGTAAAGTTGATCCCAAAACAGTAGCACTCACAGGGGTGTGAGAGGGTTGATCCAATGAGTTGAAAAGACTAGGAACTCCTCCTAGGATAGGAGGGAGATTTTGCAAGCGTTTGTAATGACAGGGATTCTTTGGTTCCCCCCTATGATGTCTGGATAGAAAAGTGAATGTGTGGCGATGGTGATGAGAGAAATTAATGAACAAGAGACTTATATAATTTGGACCTTCACAATATATCTCACAATTGCATGTAATCAAATGAGCATCATATATAAATCAATTGAAAAGAAGCATACATGTGGCTAGGTGGATTTTGTCTGTGTAGGAGAACAAAGAAAAAAACTTCTCGTGTCCTAAGAAATAAGTAACATCCTTCCTCTCAAATAACATTAGACCTTCCAATAGCACTCAATAGAGGGTTCTAAAGTCACCGGAAGAGGAGCTAGTGAAGGATAAAACAATCAGTTATAATGAGGGGTAGAGGGTGCATATCCCAAAAGAGCTGGCGATATTTCCCAATAGCCACACAAAATCTTATCAAGGTGAAATTGCAGCCCACAATTGCCACCTGGGTAGATGTCCTAAAATTTGGCCATTAGGTACCTTGGTCAAAGTGCGGCATTTAGATTTTTGGCCTCAGAAATGGGTCACGGGCTGGATCCCTTCCAAAATTTGGGTGACTCAAGGGGGGACGCACAGAACAAACAAACTTCGGCCTTCGACCCTTCACGATTGTCTCCCTACCTTATGGTGTTAGGAACACTTGAATTAGAGGATTTTAAAGTTCCCTATTTGTCAACTTCTAATGTTTGAAGATGTGAGAACCAGATAATAGGGGGGTTATTTGGATGCCTACCCCAAGATCCTACCTAGACTAAAAAATTTCTTTTGGCACCTCCTGTGGAGAAAAACTTAGTGAGTTTTTAGAAAAAATTTAGATGTGGTTGGTTGAGATATTGGGGGTGTGAACCAACCTCGTTTGAATTAAGTGGGTGTGGATAATTTCTTCAAGAAATAGTTGGACGTTTCAAAATCCCTTTGGAGGAAACCTACTTCAACCTCCACAATTCAAGATGAAATTATGTGAGTGAGGAGTGACTTTGTGTGTGATAAAGTGAACAAATGTGCCAATTTTTTAATAAGTTAGTTGTCAATTTGTAGCATGTGGACTTCCCGTGGTCCCTACAAATCTTGATTACCTATCTTAATAGATGTTATTGGTACAACCTTGTGGAATTTTAAAGTCTCTAAAGAACTAGCATGTGGACATATGGGTCCTTACCAATCCTTTAAACTCCCTAATGTGATCTAATCTAAGAAATATTTTTAACAACTATCCTATATTGCAAGCATGTGGGCATGTCTGGTCTTGTTACTATAATCTTTAAACTCCCCTAGAGATGTAAACTAGGAAAGTAGTTTCAAAAACTATCCTAACCTTACAACATGTGGGCATGTATGGGCCCTTAAAAATTTAAGATGTTTGAAAAGAAACTAAGAGGAGCCCTAGGGGGTCTTTGTCCTCTCCTAAAGATTTTGTTAAGGGAGATAAAATGTCACCTTAATCACTTTTTTGATTCTCAAGATCACTCTATGGTGCAAGAGAAGAGCATACTCAATGATTAAAGTTCGATTTATGGTCCCAATGTAAGTGTTTTTATATGTGATAGTAAAGAAGATCAACTTATCTTTTACAATCAAAACAAGCCATCCATGTGGAAACTCAAAGAAAAAGAGGAGAAATATGGTTCTTTTTAATCCCCTACATGCCTATGTTTTCACTAACCCTTCATGTGGGAAGGGAATTTAAGTGTGGTGCATTTACAAATTGCATAAAAGCACGATTTTGAAGGGTAGGGGCCTTTCAAAACATCACAAAAAATCTTACAATGTTGGAATTTTTGATAGATGTGTGGGTTACAGTTCAGATAGAGGCGTAGTGGGTGAAGAATGCACATAGAACCGAAGACCTTCTAGCGCATTGTGCACAGAAGGCACAAAGAAACGAAGTGTTGATGGCACACAATGCTTAGAATGAGCGTTTGTGGGTTGGAACACCCACGCACATTTTGATATGCGTCGAGGAGGGGGGGGGAGGATTTTAAGTGGAATTCTCTTCCTCCAACTCCAAACTTAGCTCGTGACAGGAAAGGCTAGGACGGTTATGATCTCGACAAGGAAAATGGGTCAAAAAGAAGTTATCAAATAGCCCACATAGGGAGGAAATTGATACCTTTTCCATAGTATGGTCGTTAATCTATTGTTTCCTTTTCACCAATTGACTGAGAAAAACAAGAGCACTTGTAAGTCTAGTTGGGATTGCTAGACAAGACAAAGGTTAGTGTATGAATTAAACAATTCAATCACATGAAATAAATAATCAACTAAGCTAGAAACAAATAAAGAAATAAAACTAAAATGCATGAGAAAATTTGAACCAAAATAAATCAACCAAATGACCAATGATTATGCCACAGTTGGATAACTATATTAGTTGGCAAACACCATAGAGAAAGGACGACTGATGGATCCCCTCTTCCTCCTTGGGAGGGATCTTGAATCCCATATTTGAGATCTCTTCTTACAATGATAAACTAGAAATAAAATGGTGAAGAAATCCAAGACTATTCCCTCAAGAGGTGAGGTGAATAGCTTATTGATATGTTGCTAGAATGTTCCAAGAAGAAAAGAGGTTTCTTGAGAGAGGATAGAGGTGGCATAACAATACAAAGAGATTCTTAAATTATTAGTGCACCCATGGACACCTTTTATAGCATGTCTTTGAGGCAATATCCAACTGGTTCTTAGTGTGGACAAGGGGCCCTTTAGGGCACCCTTAGGTCTTTAACCAGCCCCCCATTCGGATTCATCTCGGATTTGAGGGTCAAATAAAGTTGGGAGTTGGTCCAGAAGTGGGTGAGGGGTAGACAAGAACCATAAATGTGGTGTTCATAGGAGTGCGTGGATTTTCTCGTACACAGTCACACATATGGCACATTGTATGCTCTACGGGCTTCTTTGGCCCGTGCACTGTGTGCGCACTTCCTTTAGTGTTTTAGTGCATGTCAATTTTTGATGAGTTGTATAGTTTTTGCCTCTTGGAAATGAATTTTTGGTGCTTCAGGTGAACTAATAGGTGTTTGGAGATGTTTTATTCTTGTAACCATTTGCATGCGATGTTGTGGATGATATTTCAGTGATAACACTAGCCATTACATCTTCTTACCAAAACCCTAACCCTATCATGGCTAGGTCTCCTTGAATGCGCACCTCGCATGCTTTCCTCTCCTGCATGCACATTTTTCTTGCACATGCTACTTTCTCTGCATGCGTGTATGGATTACATGTGTTTCTTCTTCTACATGCACATATGCTTCCCACGTCATGCGTTTCCCTCAAAACTAGGCCTGCACCCAACAGGCCCCCAACATTGACACCATGACTCATTCCAAGTCAGTGCCTAACTTCCATGTCTGTCACTGCTTGTGCCAGCGCTTCGTACATATTACTATCCGTTAGCACTGCTCTTGATCATGGCTTCTCTTTGTTGACAAGGCTTCAACCACCTACGCAGTGACTAGTGGTCATAAGATCTCACCGCCTCCAAGCCTATTTCTTCAAGATGTACTTTTGCTGCGTCCATTTCCACGACCAATTGTTCTAAATTTTATGTAGGGGCTCCAACTGAGCCTATCGTGTGATCTTCTGTGCATGCACCACTTTTTCTTGCGCATGAAGGTTCTTCATTTCTGCATCTGTCTTGATCTTCTCTAGCAGTGACATTTTCCTCTATTGTTGCTTGACATCTTCCATTGTTGCATGAAATTTATCTTCCTTTCCTTGCAGTTATTGTAGGCTCTCATCCTCTAGTAGCTAGGTCCATAATTGGATGCTCTTTTCTAGTAGTTCTTCCACTCTATGTATGTTATGCACGATGTTTTCTACAACTACTATCGCGTCTTTCTCTCTTTGCACTCGGATTGTTGGGGGAGTCGTAGGCACTACGTGCTCCTCTAGTTCCTTGATCCTCTCTTTATATTGTTGCATAGTTTGCGCTTTATTTGTTATCTTCTCCTCTGAATATGCTTCCTATGATGTTGTGTCATCTGAGATGGCTTGAAAGACTATGTTTATCTGGTTCTCCATCTCGTCCACTTTTTGTTGCGCTATCTCTTTCTTCTGCTCTTCCTCGTTGATGGCTTCCTTCAGTACCATATTTTCTTCCTGCTCTATTTGTAGATTTGTCACATCAGACCTTGCTATGGACTAAATCTCCTACATGATTCTAACCTGTAACTTATACAATGCCTTTGTTGGTATCTTGGGCAATGGCAAGTCCAACGTTTTGATATCCTTCATGGGCTTCTGCATTGTTTCCTCATTGATGAAAAACATATATGTTGTTATGATAAAGTTATCACTTCCCTACTTTATGATTTGTATTGTATCTCCGACATTAGATCCTTCTCTTACTAGCATTGGTTTCTCCTTTTGTTGTTGTTCCGCCTTGATCCTCAATTTTTCTAGCTCAGTGTTTACCTCTTGTACTTCTTCCAAAATTGAAGCTCGATGGTTTTTTGCATTTTCCCATACTTCTGACAGTTGATCTTCTACTATTGTGGCTATCATCTCTACATCATCTTTTGTCAGTGATGTTTCCATTTCTTTCCTTTGGGCCTTTTCTTTCTTCTTGGCACCACTTGCTTGCTCCCCTCTTCTCTTCCTTTGGGCCTCTGGTTGTTCATATGATTCTGGAATATGTGTATCCATGCTAGTATCCTTCTCAAATTCTTTGTCCATGGCTACATCTTTCACCTCCGTCTGCACTTTCCCTGCACTCACCTGTCCTGTCAGTCCTCCTGGTGCTTGCTTTGTAGCCTATGGACCCTGTGTAGGACCACAATGTGACTTATTTTGTGTCTTAATTTTTTTTTGAATTGAGATTATTTCCCCCACTGTACCTATTGTTGTTTTCTTTTTCTGGATAGCGCCATTCCTACCTATCTGCTATGATGGGACTGTGCTACCCTACATCTAGGTTTGTACTATTGGAATCTCTATCACTTTCAACTCCTCAAGCCACTCTTGGACCTCCATGTGGATGTCTTGCATCATCACACAATACTTCAGTTGCAACCACTCCTTAGTTGGGTTCTTCTTTTCCTATATCCACATGATGTTACGTGATGCCTAAAAATTCGCTATTTCTCCATACTCCTAGACAGTTTCTAGTGAGATCCTCCATGTATCTACCAAAATATTATGGATTTCTACTAGGTACTGAGCAAACATGTCATTGTTGAATTTCTTTACCTTGGGATATTTTGTGCTTTGCAGCGACGTGTAGCACACTACACTGCATTTTCCTGTCCTTGGCAGGTACATCGTGTATGTAGGTTCGTGCCACCCCATAAGTGCAATTTGTTGTTTTTTCACACTAACCACTATTTCATTCATTAATTAATGAAAAAATTAGTCACAAATGGCAGAGTGACTAGGTGGTTATTATTATTATATGAATTTGACATAACCATCCTTGATATTCCAAGAAAGGATAACATCATTGTCGACTCCCTCTCTAGGCCATGTGAGTCCTATCAAGGATGTTTCTCATTATGCACATATGTTTTCATTATCTACTAACACCTATGGTTCATAGATATTTTGAATTACTTAGTTATAGGAAAAATCCAAACACACCTCTCACAAAAGTAGTGACAACAAATTATTAATAAAAGTGACCTCTATTCCTAGATCGAAGGAGATATCTTCTACACTGGGCCATATCTTGTTGGCGTGGAATTGATCATACCAAGTTCCTTCTCAAGTTACCAACAAAAGGTACCAAGGTATTCCAGAGCACTGACATTTTCATCTTCCTTGAAGGGAATAAGTCTTAATCGAAGCGCAACCAAGACAAGGAAAATAGAGAAGGGTAAGAAGAATGCTTATACAAATCCATACAATCTCAGGATCCTTTTTAGTCTTGCACAAGAAAGATTAAACCCAAAACTATGTGAACATTCCTAACTCGGATTAAACAAAACACAGTTGTGTTTCATTCATAAAGAAACTATATCCCATTAATCAGATCTGATATAAAGATAATATGAAACAACATTCAAGATAATTTGAATATTAACAGACACAATAATTTCAAAATTTGGGTCTCTCTTTGTATTAACTTCATATGGTTCTTCTCAATTACATAATGCTACTTAGATACAAACACAGCTCGGTCATGCCAGAGCTTAACAAAAAAAATCCATTACTGAGAGGCAAGGTTAACCTGAACCTTTTCTCTTTCACCAATACAACAGGACATGACTCTTTGGTCTGGTTACAAAACCCAGACTCTAGAATTATAGCTAACATTTACCCAAAATGGGCAATAACACAAAACTCAAACATATAGACTACATCTCCATCCGAACAATCAAAAAATAAACAATCAACAACCAACATTTCATAATCAACCCTTTATAATCGTATTCATCCCGTATATATAAGCCAATTGGGATTTTTGGGTTTGAGACTTTGCATGCTTTCTTGTTCTTGTTATGTTGTAACTTCTTTCTCTATATTGGTGTTGCGTTGTCCTTCCTTCCAAAAGTTTTCAGTTTCTTTCTTCGTTCTCATGTCCATATCCTCTGTGTTAAGAACCTGAATAGATCTAAAAATATAATCACCACAAATACTGAATACACAATAGATCCACAAAGCAATATAGAAGAAACCATAATTTATTATTACTAAACCCTTTAGGTAGGGCAACACCGTACAATGGATTCTATTATGGAAGGGTTCTTCTCCTGTTCACTTGCCTCTTCGAGGGGGCATCCTCCTATTGAGCTACCGCTCCAAATACAATACTTCTCTTCATGTCTCATTACATTGTTTGACCCCCTTTATATAGTGCTACCATCACCTAAGAACATTCTAGAGGAGGAATCTTCTAGAAGTAGAACCTTCTAAGAAGTCCTCTTACATTTATTATATCTAATTACCTATTTATTATATCTAACTACCACAGTGGG
>JZKD02S2218185.1:419069-429355 GCA_000966675.3 Picea glauca
TTATGTTGCTCAAATTCATAGTAGCTTTGCCTATTCAGAGAAACCATAAATCATAATTCCTAGTCTGATCAAGAAGCTGAGGAGGAGTAAGGAGTAATGAGCCAAGGAGGATGCATCTTCATCAATGTATGGCATTGTATGTATTATCTATGTTTTAATCAATAGATCATTGGTTTTCCCCCAATTTTTTTGTGTTTAATTCATAAATGTTTGGATTTGATCTTACAATTAACAAATCAAGCTAGATCTAGTGAATTTGATTTTCCTAACACTAGAAGGATAGTAGATAGGTGGTTGCTTGTATCCTTGTGTGTAGGAAGCATATTGTAGGATATGGATCTGTATTTCAAGAGATGCAACAACTAGGGCATGCAAGGATAACATCATTCTAAAGGTATTATCAATCCCCTCCCCTATTAAAAAGGAAAATAATTTTCTTGTATCTAAGGAAACCATAAGAAGTCTAGCACCAATTTATATCTAGGATCAATGGGCATACCCTAGGTAGATATACTTACCATACTAGTGATATTTTTCCAATAAAATTCAAGACCATAACAAGACATATAATCAAATTTAGAAATTTGGAAAGGTACAAAGCTTGCGAAACCCTCAACTCCTTGAGGAGGAAAGACAGATGCATGAGGACTCTCACCATCAAGGTCTTCATCAAATTCCTCTTCATGATCTTCAATGGGATCATGCAATGCTTCTTCATGTACTTGAGGAATTTATTCATCAATTTATTCAATGGGAATATGAGGAAAGTATTCATCATTGTGTTATTCAAATGGAGGTGTGAATCCATCTTCTTCTTCAATAAGAGAATGCAAACTTTCTTCAATAATGATTCCTTCATAATTTTCAAAGGGAAAATGAGGCACTCCTATAAAAGGGTCATACTTTCCCACATTATATGTCCCTTTGATGTATTCCTCCAAGGAAACCAACCTCTCATAACCTTGTGTAATCTCAGTTAAGAGAGCATCTAAGGGGATTATTTCATACCAAAGAACTAGTTTTCTGATCATGACCATTTTATGCTTGCAAGTTTCAATTAAGTATTCAACCTTTTATAGATAGGATCCCATATTTTTTTAAATGCCTCAATTATGATCTTTCAAAGAAAATAAGACTATTTCTTGTGATATTTTTATTTCAAAAATGTTATGATCAAAACACAAACCAATAGTGGCCTAGAATGGTAATTCAAATTGATTGAAAAGGGAAAGTATCAACTTATTAAGTTTGATATATTGGAAAGAAAAAATAATAATCAAATGCAAAATGGAAATTCAATTTGAGAAGAAACCATAATATTTTACTAGAAGAATTATTCTATGATATGATAACTCCAAACAAAGATTAGATGAAATCAACACAATAACTATCAAATAAGAATTAAACGAAATCAACACAATCACTTTTCAAATAGAAATTACTGGAAATGAAAGCTTATAACCCTAACTAATAACTACAACACTAGTCTTTGGAGGTGGGCCTTTGCCTCCTTAGATAGAGCATTAGAAAATATTGCAAAATCTTCTTATCCAACTTCACACACACATAGATGAAAGACTATGAATCAAGCTCACACAAGTATTTTAATTAAACAAGAATTAATATACAAGGCAATAATCTAGCAATGTATATCCCCTTTTATAAGGCAGGTGGTCTGTCTCTTATATAGAAATCCCCTAGATCTATACTAAGATATATTTTAATTAGACATGCTTGAGAACCATCAATTATCAAGCTATATTTCAGAACACTTATTTTCCTTTTCTCTGCATTTGGGTTGAACTAATTTCATATTTGTTGACCCATGGCTTAATAATTAACTAAAATTACACATAGATGCTCATGTTGCTTGTCCATATTAAAAAATTGGGATATTGTTGGGCGCATGCCCAGTTTTGAGGGAAAATCATGATGTTGGAAGTAGATGCACATGTAGAAGAAGCAACACATGTAAGGTAAACACACATGCAGGGAAAGAAACACGTGCAAGACAGACGCACATGCAGGAGAGGAAAGCATGCAAGGAGTGCATGCAAGGAGACCTAGCCATTATAGGGTTAGGGTTTTGATAAGAACATGTAATGGTTATTAAGGAAAAACATGTATAAATAGACACCTAGGAGGTCTAAGTTAGTTGTTCGGTGGGGGTTCGTTCGAGTTCATCGGGTTTGGAGTTGGATGTCATGTTGTTGGTCATTGTGACTATGCGGTAAGGGGACTAAATGTATGCAGAATCTGATCTATTTTTGTAAGTTGTTGAGCTGAGGGGAGGAAATAAGGGAGATCATGAGGGTTAGATCACAGACTGAGGAGACTAGTGTGATATAGTTCAACTCATTGTAGCTCTCAACCTGTTATGATGGAGAGTTGTAATGTGCGAGGCGTTGTAGTTTTGGAACCATAATAATAAAAGAGCAGAGCAACCAAATATTTGTAGACGTAGCCCAAGAGGGGTGAACCATGGTAGATCATGTGTTATGTGATTGAATTTCATGGATCTCTTCTATTTTTAATGCTTAGATGTTAAACAAATGTGTGAATGACTATATAGATCTGATATTTTACATGTATGAACAAGAATGACTCGGTATTTGATCTGGATTATTTTCGACACGAAATGAGAGCAGAGATGTAATAAATAAATGCATAGAGATCTCATGGATATCCAATAATATAACAGAAATGTATCAGAGATGCAACCATAAACACAGAGATACAGTAATACACAATTTTTATTAATGAAAGAAATGTACAGAGACTGTAAAAATACAGAGTGAAAGACTCGCTAGAATGGTGGCATCTTATCTCTAAGAAGAGATGTGATGGCTAGTTGAATTCGAAAGAAGAAAATTTTACAATGAGGCTCAAAAGGAATTTTTTATCATAAATAAAATCCACAACCCTAACCTTGGAAGATGAAAAGCCAACAATTTTGTGGACCTCATTTTGGGTAGTTTGGTGTATCAACTTCTTGGGGGAGTAACTTTGGCATACGATCTTTGTTTGGGGCACAAGATATCTCGTTGGAAAGGTATCATAGAGGATATTAATTTAGATGGATCAATCAGAGCATTCAACTATGTTTGAGAACCTGAAACCCAAAAAACCTTCATTTACACCCTCAAAATGGCCCCGGAAGTTAAAAACTACTAAAAATAGTAAATTACCAAAATTGCCAGAAAACTGTTTTGAGCCATTTGGAAAAGGTGGGTGGCCACCGATATTCACCTAGATCAATCCTCCATCATTAGGAAGCAATGGTATCCATTTCATTGAGTGCCTGGTGGAGAGGGAAAAGCGTTTGTTGGATCAACATCTTGATGAGCTTCTTGCCTTGTTGGAGAAGTTGCGCTGCTTAGCTTGTTGAAGGTTGTCACGAACATGTGGCTGGAAGGGTTGGAACTTTTTAAATAATATAGCTACATGAGATGCATGTGTGCATAAGGAATGTTTGCGCTTCACTGCAACCTTTTCGACCTCCTTTTGTTGGGTAGAAGGTGCTTGGGGTGAGGATGTAGTGGTTGTAGTGTCCTTTTGTTACCCTTTTGAACATATTGTGAAGAAGTTGAATTTTACAGTATGAGATACTACCTTGCGACATTGTTTAGGTGGAACAATAGTTGGAACTAACTTTGGTATTATGTAGAGATGACCCCCCAAAGTAACAATGACACTACAGGGTCGAGACTCATAAACAACATGGCGTCTCCACATATATGGTTGGCCCAAGAGAACATCACAAACATCCAGTGGGGCAACATCACATAATATCTCATCCTTGAAGGGTTTCATGCCATATGAGAATCGACGTTATTGGATGACATGAATATCTCGTCCTTGGCGAAGCCACCTTATGTTGTATGGCTACGGGTGTGGTGTTGTCGACAATCCCAACTATTTGATGACCTCTACTAAGATGAGGTTCTTATGGCTTCTGCTATCAACAAAAAAATGCAGTGGAGTCCCCTTCACCCACATATGTGAATGAAAAAGGTGACCCCCCTCTTTAGGATCTGTTGGTTCTTCTGGTTGAATTGTTGCAGTCCCAACAATAGTAGTGGGGTCTGCGTCGATGATCTATCCTTTACCAGTATTTTCAGAATCATATTCTAAATCAGGGTTTGACTTATTGTCTTTGATCTCGGCCACCAATGACTGTTTTGAGCAACATTCATCAGTGCTGTGCCAGGGGATTTTGTGGAAATCACACCATTTTCCAGTGTCCTTCTTTGTCTTCCCATGACCCTTCTTTTCTTATGGCTTGGACTGGTTTTCGAGAGACTATTTTTTAGGGTCATCTTTGTCATACTTTGGTTGTTAATGATTTGTAGACTTGAACTCCCATTTGTTCTGGTGCTTAAATTTATGCTCGATTTTAACATCATATTGATAAGGATCACCGAGTGATTAGATGTCCAAAAAATCCATTTCATTTTGGATGTATCTGTGTAGAGCCCCACCGTACTTCACAACCAAATGTCGTTCTTGGTGAACTCTGGAACTGCTTGGCCCCTCTCTTTTTGTAGTGTGGTCCATCTCATGTAATGGTCCTCATAGTTGCCAATGGCGTAATATTGTTCCTTTATCGCATCCACAAAAAAATCCCAAGTGGGTCGGGCCCCATATATTCCAGACTCCTATGTGGAACTTTCCTCCCAATAAGTTTCCTACCAATGTTTGACATGGGGGGGAGATTTAAGGAGTGAGAAGGTGATCTTTTTCCTGTCAGAAAAATTATGAACAGAGAAAAAACCTTCTAATAGATTTAACCATTTGTCTAGGGCATCTGCATCTATCTGACCTTCAAATATGGGAATATCAAAATTAACTTGTACCTTGAAAGGAGAGGTTCTTCCAAAGTGGTTGTTTGATGAATATGCACCTATTTCTATCGACAAGAATTGAAGGATGTGGAAAAAATTCTCCATCATTTAGTCCCTCTGTCACGTGAGAGCTTGCTCAAGCAACATATTTATAGGATTGTCTGCTTCGTTGTTTTTCTTTTCTTCCACCATGGAGGGTTTCTTGGGCATGCACGAGCAATTTTATTCAAGAGAGACAAGCTCGATACCCAACTTGCTACACTCAGACCTCGTCGGGGACATGCACTGGAAACACGATCAAGAGCAGCCTCTTTGATACCACTGATCTGAATTATTTTCGGCATGAAATGAGAGCTGAGATCTAATAAATAAATGCACAGAGATCTCGTGGATATCCAATTATATAAAAAAAATGCATCATATATGCAACTATAAACACATAGATACAGTAATACATGATTTCTATTAATGAAATAAATGTATAGAGACTGTAAAATACAGAGTGAAAGACTCGCTAGAATGGTGGCAGCTTATCTCTGAGAAGAGATGTGACGACTAATCACATTCAAAAGAAGATCATTTTACAATGAGGCTCCAAAGGCCTTTTTTATCATAAATAAAATCCAAAACCCTAACCTTTGAAGATGAAAAACCAACAATTTTGTGGACCTCGTTTTGGGTAGTTTGGTGTATCAACTTCCTGAGGGCATAACTTTGGCACACAATCTTTGTTTGGGGCGCACGATAGCTTGTTAGAAAGGTATTGTCGAGGCAATTCATTTAGGGGGCTCAATCAGAGCCTTCTTCTATCATTAAGAACCTTGATCCCAAAAAACCTTCATTTAGGCCCTCAAAATGGCCCCAAAAGTTAAAAACTGCTAAAAATAGTAAATTACCAAAATTGCAAGAAAACTATTTTGAGATAGTTGGAAAAGGTGGGTGGCCATCAATATCCACCTGGATCAATATTCCATATAAGTTGAATGCTAAAGTAATAAATAAATACTACATAGGTTAATCGCAGATCCCCACTCATTTACCAGGATGCAAGCACCTGAGCATTGCAACCACCCATAAGAACTATCTCAGGTGAGATTGTGCAGTGCATCCTGTGCATTGTGTTGACTTCTGGTTTACTAGGAGGGCCAATAGTTTTAGGGGGGTTTTGTTGGAAACCATAGTAGATCTGAACCTGGTTTAGGCCAAGAATGACAACATGAGTGAACTATAACCAACAAATGGTTATGTTGTCGGTTGGAACAGAAAGGGATTGAGTGAATGAGATATGATGAAGAATCGTGAAAAGAACGTCAGATCTAGTGACACAACATCAAAATAATGAGAATATAAAAGGGGATGTTGATACCGTGGAATCCAACAGAGGTAGCTATCGAGAGATTGTTGAAAACAAACGAGCTGGAATTTGTGTAGAAAGATAACAAAATCCTGAAGTTAATACCACACAAATATTTGGACAAGTATGCATTTAGCGACTTACATGAAGTATTTTTTTGTTATTTTCCACATGTGTTGCAATAGTGGAAATTGAGGTTAAAATACAACCTCCCTACAAATTAGATCAGTCAGCTAGAGTGGAATCTTGTGGATATCGCGCAGTTACAACAAGTTGACAATAAATTTACACACATAGTATATTTATGGTTAGACAACATTGTTGCAGGATTTATCAAAGAACTTGCAGTAGATACTACAAAGTCTTACAATGCAACAGAGAAATAGTTCCTGAAGGGACCTTGAGGTAGTTATATCAGATCGTTGTATACTTCCATTAATATGTTATTGTATTGCAAAGGTGTAATGACACTGGCCTCATATAAATAAACTTCCCCGCGTGCATGGGGGAAGGGGGGAAGCACTGACAAGAGACAAAGAAATGGAGGAAGAGATGGATAAAGGAAAGAAGGAGGAGTCCTTGGATTCAATCATGATGGAGGAAGACCATATCAAGCAGATCATGGAAACAACTGGAAGAACGTGCAGTGGAGTACCCTATCAATATAAGATGAACAACAAGAAGAGAGCTATAACTGTGAGGGAAGGCTTGATAAGTGATGAAGAAGAGGCAGAGGGTCTTTGGGATATGGAGAATATTGAGGAAATCCTGCACACAACATATGAAAGGAAGACAAGAGGTCCAAGAGAAGAAACCAGAGGTAGAAATCCTATCCATATCAATGTCAGTGTGGAACCCATAAACCCATGTGTGACTAATACACCAGAAATAACACCACCATTTAGAGAACCGAATTTCAATGGAAGAAACACATCATGAAGTACATATACACAGAAAACAACAACTGGGGGAGCCAATTAAAAAAGTATTAGACAAGGATCTACATCACGTGGAGGTAGTAGTTCAACATTCAGGATGGCAGGACATGATCCCACCATTAGGTTACCATAATTCAAGGGAGAGTTGTCGGAGGACCTTGAGAAGGACCTATTCATCTATGAAAATATCTGGGAAGCAAAGAAAATCATAGATGAGGATACCTAACTCAGTTAGCCATCACACTAAGAGACCATGCACTAGATTGGTACATGATCTTAGATGCAAGCAATCCATCAGGAACAACCAGAACGATTGTGGATATCAAGAAGTTGTTGATAAATGAATTCTAGAAGCCTAGATCAGAGGACAAATACATGAATGAGACGATAGAGATCAAACAAAAAACAAGAGAATATTTCTGGGAGATAAACTAGAGATTCAAATGATTGAAGGGAAAGCTCAAGTATGCCATGATAGATATGAAGCATAGGAATCTTTTTTTGAATTCAATACTACCACACTTGAAATACCCTTTGAGACAATAGAAGTTTCAAACCTAGGCAGAGGCTCTACAAGAAGCTTTGCAACTAAAAGAGAACCAATATCATAAGACATATCCATCAATAGAGGAGCTCAAGGAGGACCTAAAGAATCTAACATTTCCATTAAACCATAAAAGGAGTAAGGACAAAAGAGAAGTTGTTTGGTGTACCACATGTAGGACAAAAGGATACCATAAGAATGAATTCCCAACATTTACACAATACATGGAAACGGGACTGCCAAACCCTTTTCCGACAAGAGGATTGTGGTGTGAGTTTTGTAAGACACAAGGGTATGATCCATATCACTGTCCAATGATGCAGAAATACCAGACAGTGCCTAAGAGTTCATATTGCAACTTCTGAAAGTAAGTAGGCCACGATGACAAATTTTGTAGGACAATGGAGCTAATGAGGGAAAGAACATCAACCACCTATAATGTGCAGGAAGAGATGATGATAGGGAAAGTTGCACCACATTTTATCCAAGTACCATCCCCATATAACACTGTGCCACAACAATATAAAACTGCGCACTAGCAGTACAATACTGCACAACCACAATATAATCCCGTGCAGCATAACCATGTTCCCCAGTACAATGCACTGCGAGGAGATCGAGTTGGATATAGAGGTGGAGGACGAGGTAGAGGAGGATTTGGAATAAGAAAAGGACTGGTCATATGCCATAACTGTCAACAACCATGACATTATGAAAGAGAATGTCCACTTCCACTTGCGACATGTATGTATTGTCGCGCATCCAACCATGGCACAAAAGATTGTCTGACACTATTGGGAAATATCCGGGAAAAGAGAAATCAGAACAACCTGAATGTTCAATGGATTTATACAGAAGTGAGGGATGATGGAAGAAATATCAACATAGTTACACACAGAGGATCTTAGATAGGAGATGATGCAGTAAGACAAGATCTATCACAACACCAACGGGTGAAGAAGAATGTCCAACCACAGAAGCATTTTGATGAGAAGAATGAAAAGGATATATTCAAGCAAGCCAGACAATAATTCTTGAAGCCAAACATTTCATCTACATCAACTGCACAACACACCCAGGACGTACCAACGTATGAGATGTCTTCATCGTTGGATTACACTAATGAAGCACATCCTCTAGGACAAGTAAGTACCATAAAGGACTTTCTGCAATCCTGTGTTAAACGAAAATATGTTAAAGTGTTACAAAATATGTTATAAATATGTAACACATATGTAGAGGGAAAGATAGAGCAGATAACAGTTAATCATCTGCATACAAGGAGGAGAACAACAAAGATTTTAGACTGAATGCCAACATTGGAGATTTCAACATGGGTGATATTATACTGGATTTAGGATCCGAAGTGAATGTACTACCCAAGAAGACATGGCAATGTATGGGAGATAGCACATTAGGATACTCATCTGTTCAGCTGAAACTAGCAAATGAACACATGGTTCTACCAATTGGGAGGCTAAAGGGTGTGATAATAGATCTGGATGGAGTGCGCACTAAAGCCAATTTCAAAGTGATAGAAATAGTGGATGGAACAACACCTTATCCACCATTTCTTAGCTTAGATTGAGCATTTTACAATCAGTCCATAATCAATTTTAAGATGAGTAAGATGACATTCAATTCAGGAGAGTACAAATTCGTTGCACCACTAGATCCATAAGAAAGAGAAAGGATTGTAGAATCCACTTGTTTAGACCTGGAGGAAATTAACCAGTTATACAAAACCACTGAACGAGAAGAATATTATGTGAATCCAATTGCAAATGGATTACTTAGTTGAAGAAGTATCACATCATGTGCATCAAACTCAGATACAAAGTTGGAGAATTGGTAACAAGATTACATGAAGTCTCCACAAGAAGGTGCACAAGAATAGACCGTGCAATAATATGGGTAGGTACAAAGATGAGAAAACCTCTCAGATTTCATGGGGTGAATGACTTAGAAGAATTACTATAAAGATATGAAGATGAAGTGTTAGAAAATTAGAGGCTCTTAGATCTGTATATACCACTCAAGGAAACACCTACAAGATGGTGGGGTGCACACAAAGGGATAGTCAAGGACTGGTACCAATGTAAGCAATCATTGCGCATCAGATTTGGTGCAGAACTGAGAAGAAATCAATTGCAGAGATATGATGGATAGGGGAAACCAACCGAACACTTGGAGAAGTGTAGAACACTATGGAGAATGACACCACTAGAGGAATGACCTCACGACTTTATTCACACTTTGGAAGGAATTCCAATAAACTGGTGAATTGTGTAGAGGCACTACAGTGTGGAAAACATTACAACAAAATTTTATAGTCACTTTATCATTTGAACATGAGAACCCCAACATGGATTCAACACTCAAACAAATTAGAGGGGAAATATTCATTCAAGAACCAGAGGTTGAACTTATCACAGAGTATCAACAACAGAACAAACAAACAATGAAAGAACTACTTTCATGCTACCATGCACAGGAAGAAGCACTAGATGAGGATGAACCACACAACATTTAAATTACAGAAATTGAATGATAAAGGGAGGTGGAAAGTCCATCTCTCGAATCAAAAGTATTTTCTGTACCAATTA
>JZKD02S2218185.1:430648-459928 GCA_000966675.3 Picea glauca
GGAAGAGAAAATGAGAAAATAAGAAGAAGAAGAAAATCCATAAAAAGTAAAAAGCATAAAAATAAAAACAATTCAGCGCACATGGAGGGCCTTGAAAGAATAGAACTAGGTGGATGGAATAGACGCTGCAAGAAAATCAGGGTTCGAAAATGAAATGTGCAAAAGAGAAGTTAACGGGTGGAAAGGTACAGTGCACAGGAAACACAATGAAAAGTGAAAAAGTGACAATTATCAGTGCAACACAGTTGTCACTTCCTCATCTTGCTATAAATTCAGAAAGAGGGGGGACACCAACCCATTGTGTTATTTGTTAAGGAGAAAAATGTCAAGCTGAAAGGAAGAGAGATAAAGTGCGAATTTGCACTACCATCTGTCGAGTTGAGAGCATGCAGTTCAGATTTTGCCACCATGTCACCACTAAGGGTTGGAGAACCAAGTAGAACTAGATGAAACACATGGAGTAGCACACGGGTACCACAAATCAGAACTGGTGAGATGCCCACAGTGGTGGATGTGGACTAAATACACACAATGAATTATGAGAAAACCACATTACATGTGGAGGAGGAGGAAGAAACCACACAGGAGACCGAGCAGCTGGTAGAGGACGTCGAACGAACGAAATACAATGTGTTCAAGGGAAAAGGGTTGTAGGAAGAAGAACTGACCATGGATTCCACACATTAGGGTCTAGAGCTAGAACCAGAGCATGAAATGGATCAAGAGGGTGGGGTATCATCCCCAAAAGGGAAAAATAAGATGAGAGAAGAAAGCAATGTGAAAGGCATACAACAGACACATGAAAAACTAGGTATAGTAATGTCGAAAATTCCCAACAAAGTGAAGACCGAGGATAACATTGTAGGAGGAGTCGATAGCCTTAAATACTCTGACCATGATGTCTCTGACACCACAAAGTTCCTAGATTTGGTAGCACAGAGCTACCTAGAGAGGAGGGGAGAGGGTCCATCATGTGTGCCACTGTTGAATCCTGCATAGTGGATCCTGGGATTGTACAACACCGACATCATGAAATTATTAGACATACCACAGTTCGAGCACAGGAAACACATAAACGAATGTGTTAAAAAAATGTTAGTGAGGGTGAAAAGAGGCCTCTTGTGGATGGCTAGGCTAGTGTCGATCAACGTTGACCTCATCATAGAGATTACAGGGCTACCCATAGATAGGGAGAAGCTGGAGAAATACCAAGAAGACAAGACTAAGGAGAAAGACATATCATATGAGATCAAAGCAATGTATGGCACAGAGAGGGGTAACATAGGTATAAATATCAAAGACATCAATGATCCTGTGACACAATTTGAAACCTGATTGCTCATTTTCAAATTAATACACAAGTGACGAAAAAAAGAAGTGTCTGCAGGAATAGTAGCAGCTGCGGCGCAGTGTGCAAAGGGGAGTTCGATGTTTTGGTCCCCTTACCTATTGAACTCATTCCTTGAATACTGCAAGGACACAAAAGATTGGGGCTCTAATTTCCACTACTCGTGTTTACTCATCCTCATTGCACTTATGGGGTGGAAAAAACCTACATACACGATGTTCCTGCCAAGGAAAAGAAAATGTGGAGCAACATGATACATGTCGTTGTGAAGCACAATAGATCCAAAGGTAAATAAATTCAACAATGACATGTTTTCTCAGTACTTAATAGAGATCTAGACCAGTTTGGCAGATACATGGAGGATCTCACCAGAAACTGTCTAGGAGTATGGACAAATAGATAATTTTCGGGCATCACGTCACAGGATGTGGCTATAGGAAAAGAAGGACCCAACCAAGGAGTGGTTGCATCTAAATTACTATGTGACGATACAGGACATCCACATGGAGGTCCAAGAGTGGCCTGAGGAGTGGAAAGTGCCATAGATTCCAAGAGAAACACTAGTAATACAAATCCATATGAAGGGTAGCATATCCCCCGCGCAACAGATAAGCATGAATGGCACTATCCAGAAAAATAAAACAACAATATTTACAGTGGGGGAAAGAAACTCAATTCGAAAGAAAACTAGGACACAAAATAAGTCACAATGTGGTCCTACACAGTGTCCACAGGCTACAGAGTAGGCACCGGGAGGACCGACAAGACAGGTGAGTGTATATCAAGTGAAGACAGAGGCACAAGTTGTAGCCATGGAAGAATAATTTGTGAAGGATATCGACATGGATACACGGATTCCATAAGCATATGAAAATCTAGAGGCCCAAAGGAAGAGAAAAAGGGAGAAAGTAAGTGGCATCAGAAAGAAAGAAAAGGCCCAGAGGAAAGAAATGGAAACATCACTGATAGAAGATGATGTAGATATGATAGCCTCAAGAATATAATATCGACTGTCAGAAGTATGGGAAAATGTGGAAAACCATCAAGATTCAATTTTGGAACAGGTAGATGAGGTAAAAACTGCGCTATAATAGTTGAGGATCAAGGAGGAACAAAACCAAAATGAGAAACCAATGCCAGTAAGAGAAGGAGCACCTATCGAAGAGACAATACAAATCACAATGTAGGGAAGTGATAAATTTATCAGAATACCATATATATTTTTCATCGATGAGGAAACAACACAAAATCCCGTGAAGGTATCAAGATGTTGGACTTGTCGTTGCCCAAGATACCAACAAAGGCGATGTATAAGTGACAGGTTAGCATCGCGTTGGAGATTCATTCCAGAGAAAGGTATGATGCAACGAATCTACAAATAGTGAAGGAATAAAATATGGTACTGAAGGAAGCCATCAGCCAGGAAGGGCAGAAGAAAGAGATAGCGCAACTACAAGTGGACGAGATGGAGACCCAGATAAATACAGTCTTTGAAGCCATCTCAGATGACACAACACTAGAGGAAGCATATTTGGAGGAGAAGATAACAAAGATAGTGCAGACTTTGCAACAATATAAAGAGTAGATCAAGGAACTAGAGGAGTGCATAGTACCTATGACTCCCCTCGCAGTTCAAGTGAAAACAGAGCAAGATGTGACAATAACTGTAGAAAAAATTGTGCAAAATATACATAGAGTGGTAGAATTGCTGAAAAAGAGTGGCCAACTATGAACCCATCTACTAGAGGATGGGAGCCTACAAGAGCTGCAAGGAAAGGAAGATAAATTTCATGCAACAATGGCAGTTGTCAAGTAACAACAAAGGAAAACTTCACTGCCAGAGAAGATCAAGAAGGTTGCATAAATGAAGAACCTTCAGGAAGAAGAAAAAGCAGTGCATGCACAAAAGATCGCATGGGAGGTTCAGTTGGAGCCCCTAAAAAAAAGGAAGAACAATTGGTCATGGAAATCAACAAAACAAAAGTACACATCAAACATATAGGCATTGAGGGGGGAAAGATCTTACGACCACCAGTCACTGTACAGGTGGTCGAAGCCATGTCAGTAAAGAGCAGCCAGGATCAGGAGCAGGGTCGATGGATAATAGATATGTACGAAGTGCTAGCACAAGTAGTGACATATAATGGAGTTAGGCAATGAATCACGATGAGTCACGATGTCAGTGTTGGGGGCCTGCTGGGAGCAGGCCCTGTTTTGAGGGAAAATCATGGCCTGGGAAGAGGATACACATGCACAAGAAGCAACACATGTAAGTCATACACGCATGTAGGTAAAAAAACACATGCAAGACAGATGCACATGCAGGAGAAGAAATCATGTGAGGTGCACATGCAAGGAGACCTAGCCATGATAGGGTTATGGTTTTGGTAAGAATATGTAATGGATAGTAAGCCAAAAACATGTATAAATAGGCACCTAGGAGGTCTATGTTAGTTGTTTAATTGGGTTTCATTCGGGTTTGTCAGGTCTGGAGTTGGATTTCATGTTGTTGGTCATTGTTACCATGTGGTAAGAGGACTGAACTTATGTAGAATCCAATCTATTTTTGTAAGTTGTTGAGCTAAGGGGAAGAAATAAGGGAGATATTGAGGGCCAGATCATAGGTTGAGGATCCTGTTGACATCTAGTCTGCCTCATTATAGATCTCAACCTATTTTGATGGAGAGTTGTAATGCACGAGGCACTGTAGTTTTGGAACCATAATAATAAAATATCATAGTATACAAATATTTGTGGACGTATTGCAAGACGGGTGAACCACGGTAGATCATATGTTATGTGATTGAATGTCATGGATCTCCTCTATTGTTAATTCTTAGATGTTAAACAAATGTGTGCATGACTAGATAGATCTCCTATTTTACATGTATGAACAAGAATGACAGGTTATTCCATATAAGTTGAATGCTAAAGTAATAAATGAAGACTACAGAGGTTAATTGTAGATCCCTACTCATTTCCTAGGCTGCAAGTACCTGAGTGTTGCAACCACCCATAAGAATTATATCGGGTGAGACTGTGCAGTGCATCCTGTGTGTTGTGTTGCCTTTTGGTTTACCAGGAGAGCCGATATTTTTAGGGGGTGTTTTGTTGGAAACCATAGTAGATCTGAACCTGGGTCAGCCCAAGAATGGCAGCATGAGTGAACTATAACCAATAGATATCGAGGTAGATCATGGTTTATGTGCTGATGTGTTTATCCCAACTAGACATTATTATTCCCATGATTCATGAGCTTATTCCTGATTTCTTTGTTGCTTGGTTTTGATTCTACAAGTCCAAAATTGGAGGTTCTTGAATTCATGATTCTCTTGTCTTGCAATTAGTGGCAGCGAAGCTCTTGTATAATTTCCATGGTTTATAAATAGTTCCGTTGTAGGTTCACTGTAGATTATCCACAGTTGGATAATATTTTTCCTGCGAGATTCCTGTAAATTTTTCACTACTTCCCTCTAGTTTGGCTACTAGATTCCAATAGATTTCTCATGGATAACCCATTGTTTGGCTATGGGATTCCTATAGTTTTTCTGTGACATAAGAATATGACATACTTCCAGTAAAGGTAAGTGTGAAATTCACTCTAATTATCACCAAATAGTTAATAAAATATGACAAAATATGGACTAATATATATGTTTTCTAAAATACCATTTTGATCATAAAAAGGTGGAAAATACTAGAAAAGGTAAGCAGGGGGTTTCTGAGAAATTTCCAAAATTGTGCAAAAGGGGTGCCAATGTTGTTGTTGTTGAACCACAAAGGAATTGTGTAGGGTGGCTTGACGATGTTCATCTAATTCACTGATTTGGTTTAGTCAKTTCCACTATGATTTTGATAAGTCCATTCATAGTTGTAGTGTAGTCCTTAATGTCTTCACTTCCAACTCATTAGGGAGGAYGACCTATTTATTGTATACAAKATCATAGGGGGTAAATCATGTATTGTTCTTCTATGTATTCCAAATATGGATTCCAAGATCTTGTTAGTATCTTCGACCTGCCCATTTCTCTGTGGGTGGTATGGTGTGGTTATCCTGTGCTTGATATTATATTGTTCCATGATGGCTAGAATGTGGTTGGAGGTGAATTTTTCCCCTCCATCTGTGATTATATCTCATGGCACACCAAATATAAAAAATATTTCCCCATAAAGGAAGTTTGCTACTATATTTTCTGTGGATTTTTGGAGTGATTTTTCCTCCACCAACTTAGTTACATAGTCAATATAGACAAAGGTGTAGGTATTCTATCTATATGAAGGATGAATGGGCCTTATAAAATCCAAGGCCCAATTTTTGAATGGTTCCACTATAATCTAGGTATAAAGTGACATTTCGTCTGTCTAAATATGTCATCCCATTCTTTGAATATAAGGTTGTCCCATTCTCTAGTAGTTGTCACAGCTCTTCATATACTCTCGAGAATGTCGAAAGATGGTGGAATGATAATACCTTACATGTAATAGTTTATAAGTAGTCCTTATATCTGAAAAGTGTCCTCCACAAGGATCATGATGACAAGCCCCTAAGGATTTCGTGGATCTCATCCTCTCTAACATAACATTGGATTATGAAATTTGTTGGGCCCTTTGTTTTGATTTTAGAGGTTGTGCAAGGAATGTTGCAGTTCCAATTTTGGTCAAACAAGAGTTTCACAAGTCACAAAGGAGCTAGACAAAAAAACAAAGAAAGAAACCGAAAACAGTTGGAAGGAAGGACATAACAACACCAGTATAGAGAAAGAAGTTACAATAGAACAAGAACCAGAAAGCATGCAAAGTCTCAAACCCAAAAATCCCAATTGGCTTATATATACGATTGTAAAGGGTTGATTATGGATTGTTGGTTGTTGATTGTTGATTTGTTGATTGTTCGGATGGAGATGTAGTACAGATGTTTGAGTTCTGTTTTATTGTCCATTTTGGGTAAATGTTATCTATAATTCTAGAGTCTGGGTTTTGGAACCCTACCAAGTCTGTAAAAGAGTCATGTCCTGTTGTATTGGTGAAAGAGAAAAGGTTCGGTTTAACCTTTTCTCTCAATAATGGAGTTTTGTTGTTAAGATCTAGCATGACTAAGCTGTGTTTGTATTTGAGTAGAATTATGTAATTGAAAAGAACCATATGAAGTTAATACAAAGAGAGACCCAAGTTTTGAAATTACCGTGTTTGTTAAGCTTCAGATTATCTTGAATGTTGTTTCATATTATATTTATGTTAGATATGATTAATGGGATATAGTTTCTTTATGAATGCAACAAAACTAGTTTTTCTTTAATCCGACTTAGGAATGTTCACACAGTTCTGGGTTTAATATGTCTTGCGCAAGACTAACGAAGACCCTGAGATTGTATGGATTTGTCTAAGCATTCTTCTTACCCTTCCCTATTGTCCTTTTCTTGGTTGCGCTTTGGGTGAGACCTCTTCCCTTCAAGGAAGATGAAAATTCTAGTTCTCTAGACTACCTTGGTAACTTTTGTTGGTAACCTGAGAAGGACCCTAGTCTGATCAATTGCATGCTAAAAAAATGGGTTCGTTGTCGGGACTTGCTTCAAGAGAGAACCTTTAGGGAGAATGCTTCCACGGGATCCACCGATATGATATTCACCAGTTGTGGAAGAGAAATTGTGATGCCTTCATATGGAAAGAAGTGGATTTGCAAGGTAAATCTGTGAAAGATACAAGAGAGGTTATCTTTTACTCAGAAAGATCAAGTGACCAGTATGAGATATTCTGGGTTAAATTTTTGGAAGAACTATTCCATTGGATAGAAAGGCTCCAAAAAGCTCCGAAATTCCAAGAACGAGTCAAGAAGACATTTACTTGGGATACATGAAAGATTGCAACACTTCATCGGTTGGATCGTCCGATAACACAAGGAGTTGATTTCTAGGTCAATATGACTCTAGAAGGATACATTATTGAGTTTGCAGCTAAGAACCACCAGTCTTTTTCAAGGGCAGAAGTGGATTTCAAGAAAGATGCATAAGGAAGGCTATTGAGAGAAATTCCCCTATGCATTAAGGTATTCTTGATGGAGGAGTTGATGTTGACCATCTCCCCAACTGAGTTGACAGCCTAAACACTCGTTGTTGGGGTAGGGTGACTTTGGGGTGGGATCATGGCTTGAGAAAGGGGAGAGGGTTATTTGATAGATGGGGGAGTGGCAAGAAATGGATGCAAGGAACAAGTGAGCCTTGAAAACAACCTCCATAGTTGAGAAGTGGTGGCACGGTAAGATAAAGAAAGAAATGAAGCAGCCTGAGGTGTTGAGGAAAGAACTCAGACCAGAAGAAGTCGATGAAGGAAAGGAGGAAGAGTTGCAGAAGATGAGAAGATAGGAAATATTGGCCAGTCAAATACTAAGTGAGAGAGAAGCACAAAGAGAAAGAATTCCCCAAGAGGGTGGAGAAGAGGAAGAATGTGTAGTAGCAAGGGAAGATCAAGCTGGAATGGATCTTGCAGAAGAAAGAGAAGATCTGGCCCTAATACCAGGAAATATCAGGAGACCAGCCAAAGAGACCGCTACAAAGGATGAAAACAAGACCCCCCATATCAAAGAATCCTGTCCAGAAGCCAGTGAAACAAGCCCTGAATCACCCATCCCCTAAGTGTCTTCTATACCAATGGTAAATTCTATACTACCTTCTTAAGCTATTCCGATTTCAATTCAGTCAGTTAGCCAGTCACAACCGATGAGTATGAATACTAGGAGAATATTGGGATCCTCTGGTATATCACTACTGGGACCATTAAGGTTTAATTTGATAGGAGCAGTAAGATCAACAATGGCTGGAAATGCGGGAGGCTCGATTGCTCAATACCCAGAATTTTGGGGTAAAGGAGATGAGGATGTTGAGAAAAATGGGTTTCTGTGTGAAGAAACTTGGAGGTCCATAGGGACTCTAGACACAAATAAACCGGTTGAATTTAAGACTACCTTAAGAGGTCGTGCTCTCAAATGGTACATGAAGGTTATTGAGCCAAGAGGAACGCAAGGACATGTGTTCACACTTGGCCAAGTTCAGATAAAATTCATATAAGAGTTTAAGCTGTCTGATTTAGAACAACAAGCTCTGTCTGAGTTGCATGAGATCTAGCAGAGGGAAGGAGAATCATCTTGGGAATATAGTTAGAAGTTTAAGGATTCCATTGGGAGGCTAGCACATCCAATTCATGAAGATCACCAGAGAGAATAGTACATCCAGGGATTTCTACCTCTGACACGAATTTCGTTAACACAACAATGGATAACCTCCTTGACAGATACCTTGGAACAATCAATGAAGATTGAAGCCATGGAAGGATATCCAGGGAGCCTAAGGGTGACCAAATCCCCAATGGATGAAAATTTGGCATAACTACAAGGAAAAATATCAGCGCTGACAGAGAAGATTAAAGAATTGATGATACCCAAACCAGGACGACCAAAAGTTTGGTGTACCGGATGCTACACAAAGGGGCATCTAGTGAAATAATTTCCACGTATGAGGGGAATCATACCTCCTCACAATCTGATGGGACCCTCATCAGGACCCATGGGAGGAGTTGTGCAAGTATATGCGAATTTACCATTCCATACCTGAACCCTGTATCATGCCTTTCCAGGTAATCAAGCATCATCGTCAGCTTAGTATTGCAAGATCTTCTGAATTCATGGGCATGCGCCAATACAATGACCTATTATTCAGAAGTATTCTATAGTACCGAATATTGTACATTGTGAGTTCTACTCACCTACCACGCATGCCATGAATCAATGTAGAGCATTGGATGCACTTGCAGAAATATTGGATTGAGCATCATTCAGGGTGAATGAAACCCCTCAAGGACTAGGAAGGGGCCAAGGAGGTGGAGCTGAAGGAGAATTTAGAGGAGGATGAACCGAGGGAAGAGGACCAAGAATATTCTACAACTATGATGAGCAATTTCACATGGTTGGGGATTTTCATCAACCGAGACGACCATGGTGCTCACACTGCAAAACCAATGGGCATGCAAATAAAGACTTCCAAGAGCTAATTGTGAAATGGGAAGGTCGGGCAATGCAACAAGGAGCCAACTTCATTGGTTAAGAGATAAAGAGGTTCATCAAGGGATAGCTTCCTAATATTAATATCATTACTCAAGGAAGAGCAAAGACCGACGCAGATGTTGATAATCTGCCTAAGATCCATAAATCAACACCTAAGGAGGATAGGTATGACCCTTTGAAACAAAAAATATTCTTTAAAAATGCAATAGAAGTATTCCAAAGTATCCCTGGCCCTGAAATGGAAGAAAAACCCCCTCAACCCACCATTTATCCTAAGATTCCACAATTCCCTACCTCACCCCCTACACCCTGAAACCCCGTAATCCTGATGAGACAACCTGAGCAGTCGCAAAATGTAGTTGACGTTTGGTTCTAGTTATTTTTTGATATTCTTGGGAATGACCAGTTGACAAAAAAGTTGTGCAATGCCATGTATCTAGTCTTAGGAATGGAGGAATCCCTAAGAGCTAGAATAATGACTAATCTTCCTAAGAAGAACACTAAGAGAGTGCAAAGAAGGAAAATATGGATTGGGAAAGAGTTTAGACTAACAACCTAGCTAGATGAGTTTGAGATTAAGGATGTTATGTTAGATCTAGGATCTGATGTTAACATATTGCCTAAAAAGACTTGGGAATCTTTAGGGAAACCACAATTGACGTATTCCCCAATCCAATTGAGAATGGCCAATCAGTATTGTATTTTCCCAATATGAAGGCTGGAGAGTGTGGAGATAGATGTTGCGGGAGTAAAGATTGTAGCTTATTTTGAGGAAATCAAAATCATGGGGGACAAGGACCCTTATCCTGCACTACTGGTTAATGATTGGGCTTATGATAACTACATTGTTATTGACCTAAAGAGGGATACTATGACATTTTAATCACATAAAATAAAATTAGTTCAACCCTTGGATCCGTATCTATTGCCTTGATACACAAATCCAACAGACAACAATATGGAAGGAGAGGATCTAGATCAGTTATACGTCGTAATAACAAGAATGAGAGAAGACTACATCAATCCTACGACCGATGGATCAATAAGTTGGAGGAGCATACAATCGATGGATGGAGATTCATAACTAGCATTTGACAGTTGGCAACATGGTGCATATGAAATATTTTCAAGATGATGCACAACTGTCAGAACAATGAGATGGGTTGGAACTGAGGTCAGAGAACATCTGATATACAATGGTACCTCATACCTTAGCAGTTTTCTGGTTAGCATGGAAGAAACGATATCATAAGATCAAAATATCATAGTTATGGACTTAGCCCTAGAAGACACCCCTGCGAGGTGGTGGGCTAGTCACAAATAAGTAATTAAGAACTAGGAGGATGTGAAGCATGCTATCCAGTGTTGATTTCAAGAAAAGGAGAAACCAAAATCAAATATGCAGATGGATTTTCAAGTTGTGCAATTGTTCGATGGATAGTATGATCCTAAAACACATATCGAACAATGTGTAAGGAAGTAACAAGTTACGGAAGTACCATATCACTTGTGGGTTCAAGTATTTCCCCATTCTCTAGGCATGATACCAAAGGCCCGGTACATACATGAAGAGACCATAAGGCATACCAACAGTTGGAAAACATTAGCAAACCAATTTTGCAAGGACTTCACTTTCACAAGTAAGTACCCTGAGCTCAAGATAGTCCTGCAAGGAATTAAAGAAATAATTTTTACCGATGTTTGTAAAAAAAATCAGACCTAGTGGTATGTGCCAAGAATAGTCAAGTGCTTCGGTATAACGTTCACTTGGACACAGACAAGATACCCATAGAATGCTACAAAATCAATAAGGAATTGGGAAACCTTGATGATTTAGAAGAACTGATAAATTTAGCCATTGAGGAAACAAAAGGAAGTAGAGAAATCCAGAACGCGCTGCCCAGTCAGACTGATAGCTCTTATAACTATCCATTGAAGTTGAGAAAAGTCAACATAGGAACTATGGAGCAACCCAAGATAGTTTTCATAGGATATTACTAGGACGAGCAAACTAGCCAGGAAATACACAACTTGTTGCGAGAGTATGAGGACTTACTCCCAAAGACATTTTCATAGCTAAAAGGGATAAAAGGAGCTATGGGAGAGATGAAGATTGAGCTAAAACTAGGATCAAAACCTGTAACACATAGACCATATCGTCTTAACCCCGGGGTGAAAGAGAAGGTTAAGAGGGAAATAGACAAGATGCTTGAAGCCGGACTCATTTTTCCAGTGAAGAAGCAGAGTGGGTTAGCCCCATAGTCATACAAAGAAAGAAAGGTACAGGGGACATTAGGGTATCTATAGATTACAAAAGACTTAACTTTTCCTGTGTGCATGACCCTTTTCCCACACCTTTTACTGACGAGGTTCTTAAGAAGGTTGTGGGGAAAGAGTCTTACTCATTTACAGATGAATTTTCAGGGTATCAACAAGTGAGAATTACCGAGGAAGACATAAGGAAGACCACATTCATAGCATAATGGGGGTCATTTTCATATAATGTGATGCCCTTCAGTCTAAAGAATGCACCTACAATTGTTTCCTGGATTGTAATAGTATCCTTCTGATAATTTATTCACAAATTTATAGAAGTTTATATGGATGACTGGACGGTGTACATTCTGCTGAAAGAACATGTAGTGCTACTATGGCTGATGTTTGATCGGTGTAGGGAGCTGCAGATATCTTTAAACCTCAGAAAGTGTATTTTCTGTGTGCCACATGGAAATTTGTTAGGCCACATAGTATGCCGAGAAGGAGTACTGGTAGACCCAGCCAAAGTTTCGTTCATTTTGAATATGTCGCCTCCTACGAGTGCTAAAAATTTGCGCTCAATGCTGGGGCACACAAGGTACTATCGCAAGATCATCATAATGTCTATGAATATTATGACACCCCTGGAAAATCTATGAAAGAAGTCTGAATTGTTCCAGTGGACACCAAAGTGTGATCAATTGTTTGACATCCTAAAGGAAAAGCTCGGCATAACACCTATTTTGATATTTCCAAATTGGGAAAAGGAATTTCATGTACACATGGATGCATTAGGTATTTCCCTGGGAGCGATCTTAGCGCAACCAGGAGATGGAAATACAGATCATCCCATTTATTTTTCTAGTAGGAAGCTATCGCAAGCTGAATGCAACTATACAACCACAAAAATGGAGGGTTTGGCTATGATTTATGCTCTACACAATTTTAGACATTACTTGTTAGGCTCTCATTTTAAATTTTTTTACTGTCATTCTGTGTTAAAATATCTAGTTAACAAGTATGTCTTAGAAGGAATAATTTGTCAATGGTTTTTACTATTTCAGGAATTTTCATTTGAGGTGATCATCAAACCTGGAAGATGCAACGTGGGTCCTGATCAATTGTCTATATTGGAGTTAGGGGAGAGTGGTGGAGCAATCAATGATCAAATCCTAGATGTAGACCTGTTACGAGTTGAGGTAGTACCTCAATACCTGGAAGACATAGCATTTTTCTTGAGTACAGGGGCATGCCAAGAAACGTACTCCGCAACTCAGAAACACTATATGGTGGTTTGAACAGTGGAATATCAATTGATTGCGGGGAAATTGTATAAGTTGGTCCTAGATAGTATCTTGAGGAGGTATGTTTTGGACCATGAAAGATAGGATATCCTCTGGGAGTGCCATAGTGGAGTTGTGGGAGACCATGTGAGAGGAAAGGCCATTGCGGAGAAAGTCCTCCAAGATGGATTATGGTGGGCCATGTTCTTCAAGGATGTGAAGGTATATGCTAGATATTGTGATGTTTTCCAGAGAGTAGGTAAGTCATCAAGATGAGACAAATTGCCTCTTCAACCAGTTCGAGCTATGAAAGAATTTGAGAATTGGGTGGTTGATTTTATTGGACTGGTCAACCCCACGACTAAGAAATCAAAGGCCAAATTTATTATCACCGCAACCGGTTACCTAACATGATGGTCTGAGGTAGTAGTTTTTCAGGATTGTTCGAATGATATCGCTTCCAGGTTTATCTTTGAAAACATTATCACTTAGTTTGGATGCCCTAGAAGTCTGACTAGTGATTAGGGTGGTCATTTTATCAGTAGTACAATAGAAAATATTACAACAAATTTCTTAATCCAACATCATAAAAGCATCCCCTACCTTCCACAAGTCAATGGAATAGTGGAGGCATTTAACAAGATTTTGGAAAGAATTTTGACGAAGGTTTGTTGCGCAAATAGGGAAGATTGGGATGACAGAGTCCCAACAATTTTATGGGCTTAAAAGATGACCACGAAGTAGATTCAAAAGTATACTCCATTTCATCTAGTCTATGGAAAAGAGGTTTTTATACCTGCAGAATTCATTACCCCTAGTCTCTACATCGCACAGGTTACACATATGTCAGAGGATGAATGATTTGCGCAAAGGGTTATGGAGTTGCTAGAACTTGATGAGACCAGATTTTTAGTAGACTTTCATCAAAAAATTGAAGGAATACAGGAAGAAGGCTTGTCACGACAAGAATATTAAGGCCAAAACATTTGTGCAAGGATATAAAGTCCTACTTTATGAAAGTCGATACAAGAAACATCCAGGCGAGTTGCACATTCATTGGCTGGGCCCATTTATAGTTGCGGAGATTCGACACTCTAGAGTAATCAGACTAGCGCAACTGGATGGTATACTTCAGCTAGGATGGGTCAAAAGGACTGTTGCTCCAGTCCAAAGGAGCATGTATAGTAGTAAGATTTGAATTTATGCAATTTATTTAAATTCAGTTAATAAAGTCAGAGTGTGCAGTGTTGTGTCGCGACATGTATTTCATTTTTTTCATTCTAAGAATTACTTGGGTGAAAAATTGATTACTCAACAACACAGGATTAGAAGAGCCACAAGTACATTAATTACAATCATTAAATATGAAAGGGACGCCATTGTGGTCAGAGGGAGAGAGAATCTGAACGAAATCCCAGTCCATGTGCCACACTCATCCTGTCTAGTCACAACCTTTATGATCGCTACAGTAACCCATCTAAAATATATTAGACCATAAATCCATGATACATGAAGATTCCATTGGTATTCACACCAGGATTCACAACCGTTCAAATGGTAAGGGCTGAGGCCGACTATGTCTCTGTCCAACTTGTTTAGTAAATTCCATAATCCCCCAATATATTTACCGCTTTAAACAGTCCCATCAGACACCTGAGTTGCAGGTTGTGTCTATAGGGTTAATCATTAGTGGCCTTAGGAGTAATGACAAATCCCACCAGCTGGCCTGAGTATAAGGCTTCACAAACTCAAAAAAATGCTTATTGTTTTCTATTTTGTATTTGAGATTTCTAAACTATCATAGAGCCTGCAAATTCTCTTAGTCGCGACCCCAAAGCTCAATATAGTCAGTCTAATTCTCTTAGCAGTCTAGAGCAGTTATGTCGATAGCTACATGAATCTAACATTCACTCTCCAAGGAAGAAGTTCTGGATGAACCATGTGATCCCCGGGTTGAGGTTGTGGGTGACCTCAAAGGAAAGGCTAAGCAAGTGAAGCTCCTCGATCTTGACCTGATAGATGAGGTCCTATTCCCAAAGATGAAAATTGATGTGTTCTGGGATGTGGCTCTAGATTATATGGGAGGGACGTCATTCATCAAAGCCATATTTTATCAACCTCTTCATCTCCAACATCATGAATCTCCGAGACTTTCCAGTTTTCGACACTACTGGTGAGGTTGCATGGTGTACCAAGTTCCTCATCAGCCAGGTACATTACAGAAGCTTATGGCTCGACAGGAGATATCCAATTCATGTATAGGATTTCCATAAACTCACAGGCCTATCCATCGAAGGAGAAGATGTATCAAAAAGGTTCCAGGGCCCCAATAAACATGGGAATAAAAAGGGAGAACCCAACCTGTATGAAATATTTCATACTCAGAGAGGGGGACGCACAACCAATATTGACCCCATTTTACCAAAGATGTCCATAACAAATTGCTCTGTGATTTCTAGCAAGGTAATGAGGTCCTACTACAAAGGCGAGTGCACGTTGGATTCCGTGTCAGTGGAATATTTTTGTTCCAATGGAGCGGTATTCAATTGGTGTAGCTACCTGCTGGAAGAACTCCTGGTAGCATGTTAGGAAGCTCAGGAGAAGGGAAGAACCTTCACCTATGGATACCTGCTCATTGTGTTCTCCATGTTGAAGTGGATGCCACCCTCAGGAAGACAACTATCACCAATAGATAATGGTCGACTAGAGAATATGTTCGATCCTTGGCACTCAAGGAGGGGCTCAAAGAACGCAACATTAAACAATGTAGTGTTATTGAAGTGGTACAACTAGATACTATACACAACTCAGAGGTTGCGCGTGCCATAGGAGCTGCTCAACTTGAACACGAGGAATATTGCATTCGGGTTTAACCACCACCATACTTTTGTTTGGCCCAGTCATGTCAAATATGAATAATTTCACTCGTGGATGCTGTAGTTATACCTAGACAAGAAGGCCTTTGACAAGGAATTAATTTCATGGATAGGAGTGAAAATCAACCCACGTAAGTTAGGGATGCACTACCTTCTACCTGCAGATCTATTGAAGAAAAAGGGACAGGAAGTAGGGGTAGGACCGAGCTCGGGCCCAGAGGAGAAAAATAAATATGCTCCAATGCATACAGACTCAAAGGAGGAGGAAGAAGAGATGCAACCACTGAAACGCAAGAAGAGGACATTTCCCATGTTCCCACAACTTCCAGAGCAAGCTATGCTGACAGGTAAAGATTTTAATGACATCCTTAATGAAAATTTCATTGGAGACCCGTTGGTCAAGAAACATAGGACATGGCTCTCCCCAGTGAAGATCCTAAATCCTCAGCCAATCTCATCAACCATACCATGTACTCGAGCAACCACTCGAGCGACCCAAACTATCATTGAAATCTAGGATGACCCTGATCCTAATACCACTACATCCACCACCATCATCACTGAACAATCCCCATCACCCCCACAATCCCAATCACCAACGCAATAAATGACCATCCAACCCCAAACCATTGAACCTGAGTCCATTCATTTGGATCCACCCAAACTACCCGAGTAGATACCAGATCTCATTGGCCTAATCCCTGAAGTCCCAATCCACTCAATTGTTCCATTTATGTCGATCCAGGAAAATTTGTCTTCGTTGGAGACTCAAATTGTTCCAATACCGCAAGACCCAATCCCTCAACACCATCTCTCAACAGTCAATGTTGAGAGAGCCATCCAAAGAGGTGGAACCACAAAAACCATGGTCCAAAAAGAGGCAGAAGTACTAGAGGTTCACAAGGAACCTGAAGTGACATCAGGACAGAGTGCAACTTTTTTGCAAGAGAAACTGGAGCTAGTACTCCAGAACCCACAACATTGCACAGATCTTGTGTAGCTATGCCTAAAGAAAATGAAGATTCTCCCATTCCTTCCATCAATGGAAATGATGAGACTTGCACAACAACTGCAAGGTCCATCTATAGAGGAGGAAGAGGTGGAGACACCATCAGAACACTCAACGACCAGTGGAATACCACTGCAGGTTCGAGTACCCAGGGAGGCCACTACTTCTTCTGGTGACCTCGCTCAATGGCCATCAACGCAACTAATATGGATGATTAGAGCCTCGACTGATCAACTAGAGCAGAGGGTCCAACAGGTCGAATGAGAAGCAAAATTTTGCAAGGAGGAAGAGCTCCTTGCGCAAGCATGCTGGATGCAGTAGGACTATGCAAATATCTAGGTGGAGAAGAAAATGGAAAAGGTCAAGGAAAATCTTGCAGAAGCTTGGCCAATAATCTGAAGGACAACACCACAACTGTCTGAATTGAGTGCAACATGAGAGATGATGGAGTAGATCGAGCTACTCAAGGTAGCATGGTCAGAGCTGGCCATTTTCACAGAGAACCTTGAAGCACAGTTGTGGGAGATTCAACAGGAAGTAGAACAACAACTCCAAAAGCTTCAAGAGAAAATGGAAAGAGTTGTGCTTGAAGGAAATAACACAAGAGAAACCCTGCACTAGAAAACTGTAGAATACATAAGGATTTTTTGAGAAGTTAGTCACTGGATGTGTATCATTTCACGGTGCAACCATACTGTATAGGACTTGCAAACAAATATCTAGTCACTTAATGAGGAAGTTTCCATCACCATGGATCTACTAGAGCAATAGGAAAAATTCGACCAGATCCAACAAGTAGACAACGAGTTGAGTGCTCTATTTGAAGCACAATCAGTAGTTAAAAAATATCTATAGGAGTTTTGAATCATTGTTCAGACATCCTATATGCATATGCATCAGGTAGATGCTACAACCAATTTAGAGTGGAACTCTTTGGTCGCATCCAAGCCTAAGGTATGCATTACAGACATGACTCAATAGTTCATGGCTGAAGCTTCACTCCTTGCCAGGAAGTGGCAGGACAAGGTAGTCAATTTCCAAGGGGTAAAGAAGAGAGCCCTAGAATTGGTCCTGGAGTTGGGCCCTTTGTTTGAAGAGGTGGAAAAGGAAAGAAATTAGGAAGAAACTAGGAGCAAAGCAGAGATAAAATACAAATGAAAGAAACAAGACAAACTAGAGACCACGAAAGAACCAGGGACTTGACTCAAGGATGAGTCAAGGATTGTGGTTAGAGCCTATTGGGCGCTTCATTTTGTTGTTAGAAGTTGTGCAAGGGATGTTGCAGTTCCAATTTTGGTCAAACGAGAGTTGCAAAAGTCACAGAGTGTAAGGTAGCTAGNCAGAAAGATCAAGTGACCAGTATGAGATATTCTGGGTTAAATTTTTGGAAGAACTATTCCATTGGATAGAAAGGCTCCAAAAAGCTCCGAAATTCCAAGAACGAGTCAAGAAGACATTTACTTGGGATACATGAAAGATTGCAACACTTCATCGGTTGGATCGTCCGATAACACAAGGAGTTGATTTCTAGGTCAATATGACTCTAGAAGGATACATTATTGAGTTTGCAGCTAAGAACCACCAGTCTTTTTCAAGGGCAGAAGTGGATTTCAAGAAAGATGCATAAGGAAGGCTATTGAGAGAAATTCCCCTATGCATTAAGGTATTCTTGATGGAGGAGTTGATGTTGACCATCTCCCCAACTGAGTTGACAGCCTAAACACTCGTTGTTGGGGTAGGGTGACTTTGGGGTGGGATCATGGCTTGAGAAAGGGGAGAGGGTTATTTGATAGATGGGGGAGTGGCAAGAAATGGATGCAAGGAACAAGTGAGCCTTGAAAACAACCTCCATAGTTGAGAAGTGGTGGCACGGTAAGATAAAGAAAGAAATGAAGCAGCCTGAGGTGTTGAGGAAAGAACTCAGACCAGAAGAAGTCGATGAAGGAAAGGAGGAAGAGTTGCAGAAGATGAGAAGATAGGAAATATTGGCCAGTCAAATACTAAGTGAGAGAGAAGCACAAAGAGAAAGAATTCCCCAAGAGGGTGGAGAAGAGGAAGAATGTGTAGTAGCAAGGGAAGATCAAGCTGGAATGGATCTTGCAGAAGAAAGAGAAGATCTGGCCCTAATACCAGGAAATATCAGGAGACCAGCCAAAGAGACCGCTACAAAGGATGAAAACAAGACCCCCCATATCAAAGAATCCTGTCCAGAAGCCAGTGAAACAAGCCCTGAATCACCCATCCCCTAAGTGTCTTCTATACCAATGGTAAATTCTATACTACCTTCTTAAGCTATTCCGATTTCAATTCAGTCAGTTAGCCAGTCACAACCGATGAGTATGAATACTAGGAGAATATTGGGATCCTCTGGTATATCACTACTGGGACCATTAAGGTTTAATTTGATAGGAGCAGTAAGATCAACAATGGCTGGAAATGCGGGAGGCTCGATTGCTCAATACCCAGAATTTTGGGGTAAAGGAGATGAGGATGTTGAGAAAAATGGGTTTCTGTGTGAAGAAACTTGGAGGTCCATAGGGACTCTAGACACAAATAAACCGGTTGAATTTAAGACTACCTTAAGAGGTCGTGCTCTCAAATGGTACATGAAGGTTATTGAGCCAAGAGGAACGCAAGGACATGTGTTCACACTTGGCCAAGTTCAGATAAAATTCATATAAGAGTTTAAGCTGTCTGATTTAGAACAACAAGCTCTGTCTGAGTTGCATGAGATCTAGCAGAGGGAAGGAGAATCATCTTGGGAATATAGTTAGAAGTTTAAGGATTCCATTGGGAGGCTAGCACATCCAATTCATGAAGATCACCAGAGAGAATAGTACATCCAGGGATTTCTACCTCTGACACGAATTTCGTTAACACAACAATGGATAACCTCCTTGACAGATACCTTGGAACAATCAATGAAGATTGAAGCCATGGAAGGATATCCAGGGAGCCTAAGGGTGACCAAATCCCCAATGGATGAAAATTTGGCATAACTACAAGGAAAAATATCAGCGCTGACAGAGAAGATTAAAGAATTGATGATACCCAAACCAGGACGACCAAAAGTTTGGTGTACCGGATGCTACACAAAGGGGCATCTAGTGAAATAATTTCCACGTATGAGGGGAATCATACCTCCTCACAATCTGATGGGACCCTCATCAGGACCCATGGGAGGAGTTGTGCAAGTATATGCGAATTTACCATTCCATACCTGAACCCTGTATCATGCCTTTCCAGGTAATCAAGCATCATCGTCAGCTTAGTATTGCAAGATCTTCTGAATTCATGGGCATGCGCCAATACAATGACCTATTATTCAGAAGTATTCTATAGTACCGAATATTGTACATTGTGAGTTCTACTCACCTACCACGCATGCCATGAATCAATGTAGAGCATTGGATGCACTTGCAGAAATATTGGATTGAGCATCATTCAGGGTGAATGAAACCCCTCAAGGACTAGGAAGGGGCCAAGGAGGTGGAGCTGAAGGAGAATTTAGAGGAGGATGAACCGAGGGAAGAGGACCAAGAATATTCTACAACTATGATGAGCAATTTCACATGGTTGGGGATTTTCATCAACCGAGACGACCATGGTGCTCACACTGCAAAACCAATGGGCATGCAAATAAAGACTTCCAAGAGCTAATTGTGAAATGGGAAGGTCGGGCAATGCAACAAGGAGCCAACTTCATTGGTTAAGAGATAAAGAGGTTCATCAAGGGATAGCTTCCTAATATTAATATCATTACTCAAGGAAGAGCAAAGACCGACGCAGATGTTGATAATCTGCCTAAGATCCATAAATCAACACCTAAGGAGGATAGGTATGACCCTTTGAAACAAAAAATATTCTTTAAAAATGCAATAGAAGTATTCCAAAGTATCCCTGGCCCTGAAATGGAAGAAAAACCCCCTCAACCCACCATTTATCCTAAGATTCCACAATTCCCTACCTCACCCCCTACACCCTGAAACCCCGTAATCCTGATGAGACAACCTGAGCAGTCGCAAAATGTAGTTGACGTTTGGTTCTAGTTATTTTTTGATATTCTTGGGAATGACCAGTTGACAAAAAAGTTGTGCAATGCCATGTATCTAGTCTTAGGAATGGAGGAATCCCTAAGAGCTAGAATAATGACTAATCTTCCTAAGAAGAACACTAAGAGAGTGCAAAGAAGGAAAATATGGATTGGGAAAGAGTTTAGACTAACAACCTAGCTAGATGAGTTTGAGATTAAGGATGTTATGTTAGATCTAGGATCTGATGTTAACATATTGCCTAAAAAGACTTGGGAATCTTTAGGGAAACCACAATTGACGTATTCCCCAATCCAATTGAGAATGGCCAATCAGTATTGTATTTTCCCAATATGAAGGCTGGAGAGTGTGGAGATAGATGTTGCGGGAGTAAAGATTGTAGCTTATTTTGAGGAAATCAAAATCATGGGGGACAAGGACCCTTATCCTGCACTACTGGTTAATGATTGGGCTTATGATAACTACATTGTTATTGACCTAAAGAGGGATACTATGACATTTTAATCACATAAAATAAAATTAGTTCAACCCTTGGATCCGTATCTATTGCCTTGATACACAAATCCAACAGACAACAATATGGAAGGAGAGGATCTAGATCAGTTATACGTCGTAATAACAAGAATGAGAGAAGACTACATCAATCCTACGACCGATGGATCAATAAGTTGGAGGAGCATACAATCGATGGATGGAGATTCATAACTAGCATTTGACAGTTGGCAACATGGTGCATATGAAATATTTTCAAGATGATGCACAACTGTCAGAACAATGAGATGGGTTGGAACTGAGGTCAGAGAACATCTGATATACAATGGTACCTCATACCTTAGCAGTTTTCTGGTTAGCATGGAAGAAACGATATCATAAGATCAAAATATCATAGTTATGGACTTAGCCCTAGAAGACACCCCTGCGAGGTGGTGGGCTAGTCACAAATAAGTAATTAAGAACTAGGAGGATGTGAAGCATGCTATCCAGTGTTGATTTCAAGAAAAGGAGAAACCAAAATCAAATATGCAGATGGATTTTCAAGTTGTGCAATTGTTCGATGGATAGTATGATCCTAAAACACATATCGAACAATGTGTAAGGAAGTAACAAGTTACGGAAGTACCATATCACTTGTGGGTTCAAGTATTTCCCCATTCTCTAGGCATGATACCAAAGGCCCGGTACATACATGAAGAGACCATAAGGCATACCAACAGTTGGAAAACATTAGCAAACCAATTTTGCAAGGACTTCACTTTCACAAGTAAGTACCCTGAGCTCAAGATAGTCCTGCAAGGAATTAAAGAAATAATTTTTACCGATGTTTGTAAAAAAAATCAGACCTAGTGGTATGTGCCAAGAATAGTCAAGTGCTTCGGTATAACGTTCACTTGGACACAGACAAGATACCCATAGAATGCTACAAAATCAATAAGGAATTGGGAAACCTTGATGATTTAGAAGAACTGATAAATTTAGCCATTGAGGAAACAAAAGGAAGTAGAGAAATCCAGAACGCGCTGCCCAGTCAGACTGATAGCTCTTATAACTATCCATTGAAGTTGAGAAAAGTCAACATAGGAACTATGGAGCAACCCAAGATAGTTTTCATAGGATATTACTAGGACGAGCAAACTAGCCAGGAAATACACAACTTGTTGCGAGAGTATGAGGACTTACTCCCAAAGACATTTTCATAGCTAAAAGGGATAAAAGGAGCTATGGGAGAGATGAAGATTGAGCTAAAACTAGGATCAAAACCTGTAACACATAGACCATATCGTCTTAACCCCGGGGTGAAAGAGAAGGTTAAGAGGGAAATAGACAAGATGCTTGAAGCCGGACTCATTTTTCCAGTGAAGAAGCAGAGTGGGTTAGCCCCATAGTCATACAAAGAAAGAAAGGTACAGGGGACATTAGGGTATCTATAGATTACAAAAGACTTAACTTTTCCTGTGTGCATGACCCTTTTCCCACACCTTTTACTGACGAGGTTCTTAAGAAGGTTGTGGGGAAAGAGTCTTACTCATTTACAGATGAATTTTCAGGGTATCAACAAGTGAGAATTACCGAGGAAGACATAAGGAAGACCACATTCATAGCATAATGGGGGTCATTTTCATATAATGTGATGCCCTTCAGTCTAAAGAATGCACCTACAATTGTTTCCTGGATTGTAATAGTATCCTTCTGATAATTTATTCACAAATTTATAGAAGTTTATATGGATGACTGGACGGTGTACATTCTGCTGAAAGAACATGTAGTGCTACTATGGCTGATGTTTGATCGGTGTAGGGAGCTGCAGATATCTTTAAACCTCAGAAAGTGTATTTTCTGTGTGCCACATGGAAATTTGTTAGGCCACATAGTATGCCGAGAAGGAGTACTGGTAGACCCAGCCAAAGTTTCGTTCATTTTGAATATGTCGCCTCCTACGAGTGCTAAAAATTTGCGCTCAATGCTGGGGCACACAAGGTACTATCGCAAGATCATCATAATGTCTATGAATATTATGACACCCCTGGAAAATCTATGAAAGAAGTCTGAATTGTTCCAGTGGACACCAAAGTGTGATCAATTGTTTGACATCCTAAAGGAAAAGCTCGGCATAACACCTATTTTGATATTTCCAAATTGGGAAAAGGAATTTCATGTACACATGGATGCATTAGGTATTTCCCTGGGAGCGATCTTAGCGCAACCAGGAGATGGAAATACAGATCATCCCATTTATTTTTCTAGTAGGAAGCTATCGCAAGCTGAATGCAACTATACAACCACAAAAATGGAGGGTTTGGCTATGATTTATGCTCTACACAATTTTAGACATTACTTGTTAGGCTCTCATTTTAAATTTTTTTACTGTCATTCTGTGTTAAAATATCTAGTTAACAAGTATGTCTTAGAAGGAATAATTTGTCAATGGTTTTTACTATTTCAGGAATTTTCATTTGAGGTGATCATCAAACCTGGAAGATGCAACGTGGGTCCTGATCAATTGTCTATATTGGAGTTAGGGGAGAGTGGTGGAGCAATCAATGATCAAATCCTAGATGTAGACCTGTTACGAGTTGAGGTAGTACCTCAATACCTGGAAGACATAGCATTTTTCTTGAGTACAGGGGCATGCCAAGAAACGTACTCCGCAACTCAGAAACACTATATGGTGGTTTGAACAGTGGAATATCAATTGATTGCGGGGAAATTGTATAAGTTGGTCCTAGATAGTATCTTGAGGAGGTATGTTTTGGACCATGAAAGATAGGATATCCTCTGGGAGTGCCATAGTGGAGTTGTGGGAGACCATGTGAGAGGAAAGGCCATTGCGGAGAAAGTCCTCCAAGATGGATTATGGTGGGCCATGTTCTTCAAGGATGTGAAGGTATATGCTAGATATTGTGATGTTTTCCAGAGAGTAGGTAAGTCATCAAGATGAGACAAATTGCCTCTTCAACCAGTTCGAGCTATGAAAGAATTTGAGAATTGGGTGGTTGATTTTATTGGACTGGTCAACCCCACGACTAAGAAATCAAAGGCCAAATTTATTATCACCGCAACCGGTTACCTAACATGATGGTCTGAGGTAGTAGTTTTTCAGGATTGTTCGAATGATATCGCTTCCAGGTTTATCTTTGAAAACATTATCACTTAGTTTGGATGCCCTAGAAGTCTGACTAGTGATTAGGGTGGTCATTTTATCAGTAGTACAATAGAAAATATTACAACAAATTTCTTAATCCAACATCATAAAAGCATCCCCTACCTTCCACAAGTCAATGGAATAGTGGAGGCATTTAACAAGATTTTGGAAAGAATTTTGACGAAGGTTTGTTGCGCAAATAGGGAAGATTGGGATGACAGAGTCCCAACAATTTTATGGGCTTAAAAGATGACCACGAAGTAGATTCAAAAGTATACTCCATTTCATCTAGTCTATGGAAAAGAGGTTTTTATACCTGCAGAATTCATTACCCCTAGTCTCTACATCGCACAGGTTACACATATGTCAGAGGATGAATGATTTGCGCAAAGGGTTATGGAGTTGCTAGAACTTGATGAGACCAGATTTTTAGTAGACTTTCATCAAAAAATTGAAGGAATACAGGAAGAAGGCTTGTCACGACAAGAATATTAAGGCCAAAACATTTGTGCAAGGATATAAAGTCCTACTTTATGAAAGTCGATACAAGAAACATCCAGGCGAGTTGCACATTCATTGGCTGGGCCCATTTATAGTTGCGGAGATTCGACACTCTAGAGTAATCAGACTAGCGCAACTGGATGGTATACTTCAGCTAGGATGGGTCAAAAGGACTGTTGCTCCAGTCCAAAGGAGCATGTATAGTAGTAAGATTTGAATTTATGCAATTTATTTAAATTCAGTTAATAAAGTCAGAGTGTGCAGTGTTGTGTCGCGACATGTATTTCATTTTTTTCATTCTAAGAATTACTTGGGTGAAAAATTGATTACTCAACAACACAGGATTAGAAGAGCCACAAGTACATTAATTACAATCATTAAATATGAAAGGGACGCCATTGTGGTCAGAGGGAGAGAGAATCTGAACGAAATCCCAGTCCATGTGCCACACTCATCCTGTCTAGTCACAACCTTTATGATCGCTACAGTAACCCATCTAAAATATATTAGACCATAAATCCATGATACATGAAGATTCCATTGGTATTCACACCAGGATTCACAACCGTTCAAATGGTAAGGGCTGAGGCCGACTATGTCTCTGTCCAACTTGTTTAGTAAATTCCATAATCCCCCAATATATTTACCGCTTTAAACAGTCCCATCAGACACCTGAGTTGCAGGTTGTGTCTATAGGGTTAATCATTAGTGGCCTTAGGAGTAATGACAAATCCCACCAGCTGGCCTGAGTATAAGGCTTCACAAACTCAAAAAAATGCTTATTGTTTTCTATTTTGTATTTGAGATTTCTAAACTATCATAGAGCCTGCAAATTCTCTTAGTCGCGACCCCAAAGCTCAATATAGTCAGTCTAATTCTCTTAGCAGTCTAGAGCAGTTATGTCGATAGCTACATGAATCTAACATTCACTCTCCAAGGAAGAAGTTCTGGATGAACCATGTGATCCCCGGGTTGAGGTTGTGGGTGACCTCAAAGGAAAGGCTAAGCAAGTGAAGCTCCTCGATCTTGACCTGATAGATGAGGTCCTATTCCCAAAGATGAAAATTGATGTGTTCTGGGATGTGGCTCTAGATTATATGGGAGGGACGTCATTCATCAAAGCCATATTTTATCAACCTCTTCATCTCCAACATCATGAATCTCCGAGACTTTCCAGTTTTCGACACTACTGGTGAGGTTGCATGGTGTACCAAGTTCCTCATCAGCCAGGTACATTACAGAAGCTTATGGCTCGACAGGAGATATCCAATTCATGTATAGGATTTCCATAAACTCACAGGCCTATCCATCGAAGGAGAAGATGTATCAAAAAGGTTCCAGGGCCCCAATAAACATGGGAATAAAAAGGGAGAACCCAACCTGTATGAAATATTTCATACTCAGAGAGGGGGACGCACAACCAATATTGACCCCATTTTACCAAAGATGTCCATAACAAATTGCTCTGTGATTTCTAGCAAGGTAATGAGGTCCTACTACAAAGGCGAGTGCACGTTGGATTCCGTGTCAGTGGAATATTTTTGTTCCAATGGAGCGGTATTCAATTGGTGTAGCTACCTGCTGGAAGAACTCCTGGTAGCATGTTAGGAAGCTCAGGAGAAGGGAAGAACCTTCACCTATGGATACCTGCTCATTGTGTTCTCCATGTTGAAGTGGATGCCACCCTCAGGAAGACAACTATCACCAATAGATAATGGTCGACTAGAGAATATATTCGATCCTTGGCACTCAAGGAGGGGCTCAAAGAACACAACATTAAACAATGTAGTGTTCTTGAAGTGGTACAACTAGATACTATACACAACTCAGAGGTTGCGCGTGCCATAGGAGCTGCTCAACTTGAACACGAGGAATATTTCATTCAGGTTTAACCACCACCATACTTTTGTTTGGCCCAGTCATGTCAAATATGAATAATTTCACTCGTGGATGCTGTAGTTATACCTGGACGAGAAGGCCTTTGACAAGGAATTAATTTCATCGATAGGAGTGAAAATCAACCCACGTAAGTTGGGGATGCACTACCTTCTACCTGCAGAGCTATTGAAGAAAAAGGGACAGGAAGCAGGGGTAGGACCGAGCTCGGGCCTAGAGGAGAAAAATAAATATGCTCCAATGCATACAGACTCAAAGGAGGAGGAAGAAGAGATGCAACCACTGAAACACAAGAAGAGGACATTTCCCATGTTCCCACAACTTCCAGAGCAAGCTATGCTGACAGGTAAATATTTTAATGACATCCTTAATGAAAATTTCATTGGAGACCTGTTGGTCAAGAAACATAGGACATGGCTCTCCCCAGTGAAGATCCTGAATCCTCAGCCAATCTCATCAACCATACCATGTACTCGAGCAACCACTCGAGCGACCCAAACTATCATTGACATCCAGGATGACCCTGATCCTAATACCACTACATCCACCACCATCATCACTGAACAATCCCCATCACCCCCACAATCCCAATCACCAACACAATAAATGACCATCCAACCCCAAACCATTGAACCTGAGTCCATTCATTTGGATCCACCCAAACTACCTGAGTAGATACCAGATCTCATTGGCCTAATCCCTGAAGTCCTAATCCACTCAATTGTTCCATTTATGTCGATCCAAGAAAATTTGCCTTCGTTGGAGACTCAAATTGTGCCAATAGCGCAAGACCCAAGCCCTCAACACCATCTCTCAACAATCAATGTTGAGAGAGCCATCCAAAGAGGCGAAACCACAAAAACCATGGTCCAAAAAGAGGCAGAAGTACCAGAGGTTCACAAGGAACCTGAAGCGACATCAGGACAGAGTGCAACTTTTTTGCAAGAGAAACTAGAGCTAGTACTCTAGAACCCACAACATTGCACAGATCTTGTGTAGCTATGCCTAAAGAAAATGAAGATGCTCCCATTCCTTCCATCAACGGAAATGATGAGACTTGCACAACAACTGCAAGGTCCATCTATAGAGGAGGAAGAGGTGGAGACACCATCAGAACACTCAACGACCAGTGGAATACCACTGCAGGTCCGAGTACCCAGGGAGGCCACTACTTCTTCTGGTGACCTTGCTCAATGGCCATCAACGCAACTAATATGGATGATTAGAGCCTTGATTGATCAACTAGAGCAGAGGGTCCAACAGGTCGAATGAGATGCAGAATTTTGCAAGGAGGAAGAGCTCCTTGCACAAGCATGCTGGATGCAGTAGGACTATGCAAATATCCAGGTGGAGAAGAAAATGGAAAAGGTCAAGGAAAATCTTGCAGAAGCTTGGCCAATAATCCGAAGGACAACACCACAACTGTCTGAATTGAGTGCAACATGAGAGATGATGGAGTAGATCGAGCTACTTAAGGTAGCATGGTCAAAGCTGGCCATTTTCACAGAGAACCTTGAAGCACAGTTGTGGGAGAGTCAACAGGAAGTATAACAACAACTCCAAAAGCTTCAAGAGAAAATGGAAAGAGTTGTGCTTGAAGGAAATAACACAAGAGAAACCCTGCACAAGAAAACTGTAGAATACATAAGGATTTTTTGAGAAGTTAGTCACTGGATGTGTATCATTTCACGGTGAAACCATACTCTATAGGACTTGCAAACAAATATCTAGTCACTTAATGAGGAAGTTTCCATCACCATGGATCTACTAGAGCAATAGGAAAAATTTGACCAGATCCAACAAGTAGACAACGAGTTGAGTGCTCTATTTGAAGCACAATCAGTAGTTAAAAAATATCTATAGGAGTTTTGAATCATTGTTCAGAAATCCTATATGCATATGCATCAGGTAGATGCTACAACCAATTTAGAGTGGAACTCTTTGGTCGCATCCAAGCCTAAGGTATGCATTATAGACATGACTCAATAGTTCGTGGTTGAAGCTTCACTCCTTGCCAGGAAGTGGCAGGACAAGGTAGTCAATTTCCAAGGGGTAAAGAAGAGAGCCCTGGAATTGGTCCTGGAGTTGGGCCCTTTGTTTGAAGAGGCAGAAAAAGAAAGAACTTAGGAAGAAACTAGGAGCAAAGCAGAGATAAAATGCAAAGGAAAGAAACAAGACAAACTAGAGACCACGAAAGAACCAGGGACTTGAGTCAAGGATGAGTCAAGGATTGTGGTTAGAGCCTATTGGGTGCTTCATTTTGTTGTTAGAAGTTGTGCAAGGGATGTTGCAGTTCCAATTTTGGTCAAATGAGAGTTGCAAAAGTCACAAAGTGTAAGGTAGCTAGAGAGGTAGTTGGGGGGGGG
>JZKD02S2218186.1:0-11415 GCA_000966675.3 Picea glauca
TTTTTTTTTAAAGCTTGCGTAAACATGAAAACAATCTCGAGCTTAGTCTTTGTTCTTTCTCATTCTCATAAATACATGAGAATAAGTTATTGAGTTTAGTCTTTATTCTTTCTCGTGCTCGTAAATACGTGAGAATGCAACTGAGTATACTTTTATGATTTTTTCGGACTCGTAAAGGTTATACGAAAAAGGAACTCACTGGAGTTCCCTTTAAGCTCTTTTCAGACTCTCTAAACATGAAGAGATTGTTGAGCGACATTGTTCTCTTCACGCTCATTAAAGTATTTGAAGAAAACGTCTATTGAGTGATAGTTTATCTCTTTTTTGGTCTCATTAGACTACTTTACAAAAAAGGAACTGAGAGAGTTCTCTTTAAGTGTTTTTCAGACTCTCTAAACATGAAAAACCCATGAGTTTTCTTTCTTTGGACTCATTAAATAAACATCGAAAGACCCTTATGGGACCGAACCACTCCTTAGGGTTCGTTAAAGATACTCTGAGGGAATTTTCCGAAGGATGAGATTAAATTGAAAAGCATATGTTATCCTCCTCAAGATTGCATAAAAATAAAGAGGTACTCGCCAGAAATGGTACTTGTATTTCATGGAAGAGTCACTTTTGAACATGACACCCTTTCACTCACTTTGTGTCTAGGTTGGAAAATTTGCTCATCTATTGATTATACTCCTTATAAGATTACAAATTGGTCTATGATCCCTGTTGTTGAGTTAGTATTTCCCAAGACAGTTGTCGTGTCGTCAATATGTTCAAAGAGAAGTTCAACCCGGAAAGCCTTCTATTGCATCGGCCATTTCTGCAGTCCTTAATCCTTCTATTGCATCAACCATCCCTGAGTCAGTCCCGAATCACTTGTTACTCTGATCTACCTCAAATATTTTTACCCGTTTCATGACATTGATGGGGAATACATTAAGGCCCTCCTATGACGAGTCTTTTCCTATCGACTTCAACTAATTATCCATGAATCAGACTTAGAAACTAATTGGTACCTTGGAAATTGCATGCCTAAATGGAAGGTTTCCTCGCTTTCGACAATGGGTTTTCATTATCGACCCCTGATCGAGAGATTCCATTGAGTGTTTGACCTCAGCTCATTGATTCACATTCATTGGATTGTACTAGTGTACCTTGGGAGTCATTGAAATTAATGGTGATTTCCCTCGCACTTGTTAACAGTATACACTAATGACCAGTAATCAAGTGGTTTCTACCATGTTCGACTTCAACGCATGTATTCACATGGTTAGATTCGTACTATAGAGTGGTGGAGATGAAGACCTTGAATATTTTCTCATAGATTAAGGTTGCGTTGGAGTTTATTCAATTTGTACTATTTCATAGATCCACATTATATGTCTCATGGCTATGTTCAAATTTGAGTCTTTAACACCTAGATCCACAGTGTATTTTTGGTGGCTATGTTCAGATTTGAGTCATATTGGCATGGATCCACAGTGTATGTTTGGTGGCCATGACCTGTCTTACTTGACATGGATCTTCNGCTTAGTTGGACAAAGAACTTGTACTGTGTTGACATTGTCACCAAGTTGTCTATGTTGAGTTAAATTGTTTTGATCTCCACCCATGTTTTTATTGTGGGAAGAAAAACCATGTCTGAGAAAAGTGTTGGAATTGATTAAAAATTCATAGGAAACAGGTAAATTATGAATGGTTAGGGACTTGGTGTTTGATTTTGGAAAATAGTTATTGGAACGATCTTATCAACGAGTTCATACAAAGGTACAACCATACTTTATTGAAGATATTTCTATAGTTGATGGACATGAATGTTTTCAGGATTGGATGATACGGGGCACGATCTCGACCCACTTGATGTAGTCTTCTTAGTTGAAGATAAAGTCTCTATACTCCACTTGAAAATGATTTGATTACCCTTTTCCACTTTCAGGGGGGTATATCTTATTATCTAGATTTCTCACTTTTCAATCGAGAGGGGGGAAAATATTGATGTCATACTTCAAGTTTCAAACTCTAACTTACATGATTGTAGTTTATGATGATCGATTATGGATTTAGGATTCAATATTGTAGGTGAATTTATGATTTTAGGATTATGGATGATTGAAGATTGTTTTAGGACATGACATTTGTTTCCTGATTGGATGATGGATTTCGATTGGTCGACCTTCAAAGGATTTTTCACGGAGATAATTCAACACTTTCCATTTTGGATTTTGATGGATATTGGATGGATGGATGAATTGCCCCATTTTTGACATTTGATGGATTGTCCAACATGTTTGATGGACATTTGGGTCTAGTATTTGGAGCAGTACCAAAATTTTATCAGGTTTACTACTCGGAGGGTTTTTTACTATAGGTTTTTCATATAGAGATTTTGGATGTTGTTTTGACCTTGGATGATGTTGTTGGAGGTTTTGAATGGTATTTTGACCTTGCATAGGACATATAATTATTCTTTTCTTTTCTCTTGGCACATTGGATTGCTAAGGTTTTTCAGGCTATGGGATGTGGCAGGCCTACAACTAATTCACTTCTCATCAGGATTTTCTCTCATTTGTTTGAGTTTAGTAAAGTGACCACTCAAAGGATATTTGTCTCATTTGATGCACAATGAATTTTCCAGATTTAGTTTTCAACATCCACTTTTGGTGATTTTTCAGGAAGATCTTCATTGACACTCATGAGATTTTAGACAATGAGTTACATATTAAATACTTGGATATGTTATCAATTTTTTCACTAGTCTTTTTTGCTGAGCTGATACATTTGTGCAGACTTAGTATTAAAGGGGGCTTTGTTAGAAATAATATTAACTCATAACTAGATATTAACAACCAGTTAGTTCTGATACAGTTGTTGGGTCATTACATTAAGTTGTATTATTAATGCACCATTGATGCATATATTATTTGACTTGGCTTGGTGCATTTTCTACCCATCTTCTTTTTCTTCTCTATTTTGTTGGTTATTTGATTTTCTCGGTTTATCAATCTTTCTGCTCATTCTATCAAAAACTTTATCTACAACAGCAATACGCAACCACAATATTTCACTTGTGTAATCATTAATCTATCATCTATAACTATAAAGAATTTTAGAGTTTCATATGTAACAATACATATTAATATTTTCATGTAACCCCAAACCAAAATATATATTTCACCCTGCAGCATCTCGGGACAAAACAACATATGTACAACCTGCCTTTTTCCCTAATAGGGCATGCATTTTGCTCAATGCCCCATTTTTATGAAATTTCATAAGGACAATGTGCATAATTCATCTAATGATATGAATTTCCCCTAACATTGTGATTTCAAGAAGTTATCATGAAAATCCTAACACAAGGCTTGCAATGTTTACTCAAGGGCATGCATTTTACAATGTGCCACATTTTCAAGCAGAAAACACATCATTTCCATTTTTGAGCATGCATTTTCTTCATAAGGAATACATATCAAATATTAAGGAATGAATTGTTCATTGTCCTACATATACATCATCTCATCACACAAAATTCACCACTGTATATTTTCTACAACTTTTGTACAACCATGTAGCTTGTAACATTTCATATAATATTGATATACTCATTCTATATTTCATCAAAAGGTCATGAATATTTGTTCATATAAATAATCCTTCTTAAAATAAAAAAAAACATTCTCATCATAGCATAATTGAAGGAGATTTTAATGTGATTCTAAATTATAAGGAGAAAATGAAGGAGGCATTATTAGGGACCTATTTTGAGAAAAATACGGGGCATCTACTTGGAGATGGCACATGGTTAATATAAAACAAGAAAATGAAAATTCACTTGGTCAAGAAAAAGGATCAAGCCAATTCATATTGTAATGAGGCTAGATAGGTTCCTAGTGCACAATTATCTATTGATTCAAAACAACATCATTGTCTCCAAAATCATCTCATCGACTACCTCAGATCACAATTCCATCTCCTTGCTCAAGTAGGACACACATGATTTTGGTCATATTCCATTTTGATTCAATCCTCTATGGATTCAATATGAACTCGACATGTATAAAATTTTGTAGGATTAATAGATTTATATTGTAGGCTCCCCTATCTTTATTTGGAAGAAGAAGCTAAAGGTGGTCAAGTTAGCTCTTAAAAGTTGGGCCAAATATTTCTATACCCCATCATTTATTGATAAGGAGTAAATAAAATCTCAACTAGTCTATGTATAGGATAGAATGGAGAATGAATNGTTTAATGTCACGATTTGTTTATAAAGGGATGATCGAATGGAGATAAAGGCTCGAGGAGATATCACCCTAACTCAGAGACTGGGTCTAGCATGTATGGGACCAAGGAGGTCTTGATCTAACTTCAGCCAGTGGTTTGATTAAAAGATGAGAAGGTGGAAGACTTGGTAAGGAAGGTGAACAAACAACTTTGGGCAACAGGATTTCAGCGGTTTGCATAAGAAAGACCCTGAATACAAGATCCTCTTGGTTCAGGGTCTCAAGAAACTGAAAAAGGGACTTGACTGGATCCTCCAATTCCAAGTCACTCAGCGCTGAGAAAATCACAAGAACTGATTAGAGACAACGTAACTATTAAAGTGATCCATTACAACATCATCCTATAACAGCTACAACTCGACTGGATCCTCCAATTCCGAGCTGTTCTAACACAGTGTAAACAGAGACGTGAAAGAAACTAGCATCCATAAGGAAAGAAGTCTCAAAAGTTCATGCATAACCAGAATAAAAGTGCTTCATTAAAACTTTACAACCGGGAGCTCTGCTCAACCATCGATGCTTACAAAAATGGCGAAAACACCTACATATACTCAAAACAAAACACAACAACGAAAACAAGATACTGCATTAATAACATTGCGTCTGCATGTCTTCTGACAGTCTGCGCATGCAAACTGGACGATCGTGTGCCTATGACAAATACCATCTTAACTGTGCGTGGCTCCAGCAAGGGGAGTAGCTGAGCCATTAAGTGTTGAGCTAGTGTGTTCAGACTTCCTTCGGCTAGTTGAGGACTCGGGCATGGCTTCTTTGGAAAAATGAGCACACAAGACCCCCTTGAGTAGACCGCTTGCCAGACCCTTCATATCTTGCAATTAATGATTGAGACGAGGCCTCAACCACCCTCTCTTTTCCTCATTCATTCTTGGTATCTACCGGGAATTAAATCATGTCGAATCGACGTCTGAAGAATGCAGTCCCCCCTCTCTTGAATCTTAATTCGACGCCTCTGGCTTCCCTGTATAGCCCCTTCTGCTCCCTAGAGTGACCACGGGCTGTGACACTTCACCTATCTACCAGAGTGATGTCGGCGCTTCGGGGTTCGCAGATGAGAAAGGATCAAGATATTTCTCTTTCAAAGTCGTGATGGGCGTAACGGCCACCACGCGTCCCTCCAAAAAGAATGGCTGAAATGGATTTTCGGCGCTTTGGGACCCGAGTGGCCAAATGTCAAACAAAAGCGCCCCTCCTCTAGGCCTGTTCTCTTATGAGAAGGTGCCAGAACCATGGGCCCAGTCCTGAACGCTATCGGGAATTTGGGGTTCGGGGTTTTACAATGCATGAAACGAGGGGTGCATACTCCTTGAAACCCCGATATGCGATATGCCGACAGGCTTGACACCTGTCCCAATGACATCGGACGGTCCAAATTCATTTTGGACCATGGCGCTTCCCGCTGCTAAACCTCAGGAAACTGGTTAGCCTGAAATCCTGATGGCCATTGATTCGCTTCTATGGATGGATCTCGGCCGTCGATGGAAAAACTTCACCCGCTCGCTTGACTTGATGCTACAAAATGGGATTCTCTCCTGTTATGCTCAGGTGCTTCCTGTGCAAACTGCAGACCTGGGTACGCCTAATCCCGAGACAAGAAATATTGCTAACATTAGGCTCCATGGGGGATAGAGTCATCCCTGTGATTCTCTAAGAACTCACCCGCAGCTTCAGTGCCTTGCTGTTGGGCTATGGAGTCATGCTCAAAACATCCCGCTGTTGAAAAATATATGTCGAAAAGTAAAAGCAACAAAACAAATATACATTCTCAAAGAGCTTATTTATATACAATCCTAAACTAATGAAACACTTTACATGGGCTAGGTGAAAGAAAACTTCCACCATAGCCATTCAAGCAGCTTCCTGGATAGAAGTTCCTTCCTTCTGTCGATGATCACTAGCAGATGGTGTAACCGTGATAGCAGAACGATTACACTCTTCAACTCCTCCTTACAGGCTGGAGTTGAGATGAAATAGGGCGGCTCCAAAGCATAAGGGAAATGCCACTCCATGTATTCACTGACAGGGTCATCAAATGAGTGGCCAATTCCAGGAAATTGGCGACAGACAACCTTTCTTGCTACACAGTTGTTCACCTGTGGTCAAATATCTCTAATAAGCACAGGCAGGTGAATAACTGAAATGGGCTCGCTGATCTCAGGTGGTGGCTGCTCACTGACTAGCTCTGAATGAAGGGCAGACTGCCCCTCTGGTTTTTTTTCCTCTTCTTGTTGGCTCTCCTCCAGGTCCGATTCATATTCATCATAAATAGGGACCGTGGGGTGATTCTGCCTGCTGACTGGCTCTTAAGTATGTTTATAGTGATCGAATGTAGGATAAGCTTGCAACTCATCATCACTATAATATTCATCAAAAAGGGGCTGACCCTTATCTTTATGATCCTCCTCTAGAATGGTGATCCTGTAAAAAATATTCATTTCAGGGGCAGTGGGACCTGCTGCTTCTAGTTGCTCATACATAATCTTCTTCCTAGGTAAAAATATATCATGAGAAACTCCTTGGAGAAAAAGAGAGGAGACCTCTTCCACAATAATCTCTTCTTTACAAATGGGAAGGTCTCCGTCCTCAGAAACAGGGTTTCTAGGAATATCTGCTTCAACCCGATATCCAAGTGAGTCATCTACCACAGACCACATTTGCTCTATAACCTCACAACTTCCACCAGAGGCATGTTGATCGTTATGAACATATAAAAGAGTAGAGGCATCTGATATGATGTCATATGCTTCCGTTCTAGAGCTAACACAATTAATATAATTCAACACCTCTATTTTTTCATGGCAAATGCTTTCCTCCACAGTAAAGGCTTCATCATGGACATGGTCTTCAGGGCCAATAAAGGCTTCATGAAGCGAAGAAAACTCTTCACAACAATTTTCAAACAAGCGAACAGCTGGATAGTAGTCTTTACAAAATGAATTTAAAGTTGTATGAAAACCTGTTAAAGAGCAGATGCTTGTAGCAGGAAGAGACCGACAACATTCAAGAGAAGCTCCCTTCAATGAATACCTGAAGAGCTTAATCTGGACATCCTCATGTGTGATATTGTGTCGGTGAATAGCCTCATGGAAGTCCAGTAAATGCTCACCTGGTTCTTCCCAATCTGATGCATGAGATTCAGGGAGGAAATTTTCCCATTGGTCTCTATTAGAAAGTGCATTAGGAAAACCGAGTATCTGAGAGAAGTCACAAAAAGCAAACCTTTGAGCCTGAATTTTCTCCATATCAAACCAGTGGAGTCGCCAATCGATCCTTGAATCATGGAGTCGCCAGGTGAAAGATGCGTAGCTTCAAGTGTGTCTTGTCCTTGTTCACCATCAAAGGCCAAATCTTAATGTGTCATTACCCCAGGAAGCTCCTCAGGATGAGAAAGTAGCCGCTGAAACCTTCTCGAGAAATATCCTTAGGGTCAGCTTTCAGGTGTGCTAACAGTAGTCACAGCTGAAACAATGATGTGAAGACAATGGAGTCACCACAGTGGAGTCGCCAGGTGCACAGTAGAAATCTTTAAGGGCTCTGATGTCTGATGCACCTTTAGAATCAAAGGCTCAATGTCATTCTTCCCAGGGAAAATCTTCAACTTCGTCCCCGGCAACGACACTAGAAATGTTGGCGTCAGAAGTCACTCCTAGATTGCTTGCAGAAGTAGAGCCCGACACCCATCAGTTTAATGTCACGATTTGTTTATAAAGGGATGATCGAATGGAGATAAAGGCTCGAGGAGATATCACCCTAACTCAGAGACTGGGTCTAGCATGTATGGGACCAAGGAGGTCTTGACCTAACTTCAGCTAGTGGGTTGATTAAAAGATGAACAGGTGGAAGACTTGGTAAGGAAGGTGAACAAACAACTTTGGGCAATAGGCTTTCAGTGGTTTGCAGAAGAAAGACCCTGAATACAAGATCCTCTTGGTTCAGGGTCTCAAGAAACTGAAAAAGGGACTTGTCTGGATCCTCCAATTCCAAGTCACTCAGCACTGAGAAAATCACAAGAACTGATAAGAGACAACGTAACTATTACAGTGATCCATTACAACATCATCCTATAATAGCTACAACTCGACTGGATCCTCCAATTTCGAGCTGTTCTAACACAGTGTAAACAAAGATGTGAAAGAAACTGGCATCCATAAGGAAAGAAGTCTCAAAAGTTCATGCATAACCAGAATAACAGTGCTTCATTAAAACTTTACAACCGAGAGCTCTGCTCAACCATCGATGCTTATAAAAATGGTGAAAACACCTACATATACTCAAAACAAAACACAACAATGAAAACGAGATACTGCATTAATAACATTGCGTCTGCATGTCTTCTGATAGTCTGCGCATGCAAACTGGATGATCGTGTGCCTATGACAGACGCCATCTTAACTGCGCATGGCTCCAGCATGAGAGTAGCTAAGCCATTAAGTGTCGATCTAGCGTGTTCATACTTCCTTCGGCTAGTCGAGGACTCGGGCATGGCTTCTCTAAAAAAATGGGCACATAGGACCCCCTTGAGTAGACCACTTGCCAGACCCTCCATACCTTGAAATTAATGATTGAGGCGAGGCCTCAACCACCCTCTCTTTTCTTCATTCATTACTGGCAGCTACCGGGAATTAAATCACGTCGAATCGGCGTCTGAAGAATGCATTCCCCCCTCTCTTGAATCTTAATTCGGTGCCTCTGGCTTCCCTGTACAGCCCCTTCTGCTCCCTAGAGTGACCACAGGCTGTGACCCTTCGCCTATCTACCAGAGTGCTGTCGACGCTTCGGGGTTCGTAGATGAGAAAGGATCAAGATATTTCTCTTTCAAAGTCGCGATGGGCATAACAACCGCCACACGTCCCTCCAAAAAGAATGGATGAAATGGATTTTCGACGCTTTGGGACCCAAGGGGCCAAATGTCAAACACAAGCACCCCTCCTCTAGGTCTGTTCTCTTATGACTAGGCGCGAAAACCATGGGCCCAGTCCTGAGTGCTATCGGGAATTCGGGGTTCGAGGTTTCACAATGCATGAAACGAGGGGAGCCTACTCCTTGAAACCTTGATATGCGATATGTTGACAGGCTTGACACCTGTCCCAATGAGATCGGATGGTCCAGATTTGTTTCGGCCCATGGCGCTTCCTGCTGCTAAACCTCGGGCAACTGGTTAGCCCCGAAATCCTGATGGCCATCGATCCGCTTCTATGGATGGATCTCGGCCGCCGATGGAAAAACTTCGCCCGCTCACTTGACTTGCTGCTAGAAAATGGGATTCTCTCGTGCTATGCTCAGGTGCTTCCCGTGCAAACTGTAGACCTGGGTACACCTAATCCCGAGACAAGAAATATTGCTAAAACTATCAAAAACTTCATCTACAACAACAATACACAACCATAATATTTCACCTATATAATCATTAATCTATCATCTATAACTATAAAGAATTTAAGAGTTTCATTTGTAACAATACATATTAATATTTTCATGTAACCCCAAACCAAAATATATATTTCACCCTGCACCATCTTGGGAAAAAACAACATACGTACAACCTGCCTTTTTCCCTAACAGGGCATGCATTTTGCTCAATGCTCCATTTTTATGAAATTTCATAAGGATAATTTGCATAATGTGCATAATTCATCTAATGATATGCATTTCCCCTAACATTGTTCTTTCAAGAAGTTATCATGCAAATCCTAACACAAGGCTTGAAATGTTTACTCAAGGGCATGCATTTTACAACATGCCCCATTTTCAAGCAAAAAACACATCATTTCCATTTTTGAGCATGCATTTTCTTCTTAAGGAATACATATCAAATATTAAGGAATGAATTGCTCATTGTCGTACATATACATCATCTCATCATACAAAATTCACCACTGTATATTTTCTATAACTTTTGTACAACCATGTAGCTTGTAACATTTCATATAATATTGATATACTCATTCTATATTTCATCAAAAGGTCATGAATATTTGTTCATATAAATAATCCTTTTTAAAATAAAAATAAAAAATTCTCATCATAGCATAATTGAAGGAGATTTTAATGTGATTCTAAATTATAAGGAGAAAATGAAGAAGGCATTATTAGGGACCCATTTTAAGAAAAATATGGAGCATCTACTTGGAGATGGCACATGGTTAATATAAAAACAAGAAAATGAAAATTCACTTGGTCAAGAAAAAGGATCAAGCCAATTCATATTGTAATGAGGCTAGATAGGTTCCTAGTGCACAATTATATACTGATTAAAAAAAAACATCATCGTCTCCAAAATCATCTCATCGATTACCTCAGATCACAAGTCCATCTCCTTGCTCAAGTAGGACACACATGATTTTGATCATATTCCATTTTGATTCAATCCTCTATGGATTCAATATGAACTGGACATGTAAAAAATTTCATAGGATTAATAGATCTATATTGTAGGCTCCCCTATCTTTATTTGGAAGAAGAAGATGAACGTGGGCAAGTTAGCTCTTAAAAGTTGGGCCAAATATTTCTATACCACATCATTTATTGATAAGGAGCAAATAAAATCTCAACTAATCTATGTATATGATAGAATGGAGTATGAATAATTCTCCTTTGAGCTACAACAAGGAGAGAATATGACATACCAAAAACTCCATAAGGTTCTTAGAGTTTAAGAATAGATGAGGTGGATTAAATTGTGAAGTCTATGGATGAAGTCCAGGGATAGAAATATAACATTATTTCATCAACAATCTAAAGAAAGAATGAAAAAAAACAATGTCAAAGAGATCACTATGGAGGATGGATCAAAATTTTGTGATTTCATGGAAATCAAGGATGTGACCATGATTTATTTTGAGTTCTTATATACTAAACATGATGGAGTTGAGATAGAACTAATCACAACCATGTTGGAAAATATCCCAATGGCCATTTCTTCTCGGGAGAACATGAAGATGTTAAAACCAATTGAGGAAACTATAATATTAAAAGAAATTTGGAGCTTGGCACTTGGAAAATCCCCATGTCCCATTGAATTTTCTATCCATTTCTATAGAGCATGTTGTATTATGATAAAAAAATATTTAAAAAGAATGTTCCAATTCATTCATAAATCATGCAAACTAGGAGGAAATACAAA
>JZKD02S2218186.1:25234-38836 GCA_000966675.3 Picea glauca
CAGAGACTGGGAGGAAATGGAGACCACGAGTTGCAGGTCAGAAACTCACTCAGACGTAGGGTTTCAAAGGTTTACAATGAAGTAAATTTATAAGACTGTGATTGATGAGGCCACGAGAAGCAATTTCTTTCAGAAAAAAAAATTTAAGTAGGTTGATGAGGTCACACTAATTCACATCGAAGTTGTTTTAAAGAGAAGGTCATGAGAATCGAACCAACGAATGGATGGTTTGGAACCACACGTCATATGCACAAGTCTGAGTTACGCCCACGTTGTTGTCTTTCCCCGTGCATCAAACTACAATTTAGTATCCATGCATTCACTGCCCGATCATATCTCAAACTGTAGGATCATATTTGGCAATTCACAATTCGATTCACTATTATTCATTGATTCACCAGATCACAGGCAGATCACAATTCGATTCACTATTATTCATTGATTCACCAGATCATATGGTTGGTATCTACTCACTTCAAATATCAAGTTCTAAATCACCATGTATGCATCTTTAATATTTCATATGTTCATTCATATAATGATCTATCAAATCAATGAGGCCGCAATTAATCTCCCTTTTTTTTTTAAAGAACAATCTCCTCCTTTCAAATAACAATTTACTATGTCCGACTTATTTCACATCGGACGTTGAGGTTATTTTAAATTGTAGGTTGGAACTTGTGGAGGCACCACAGGTCAAGGGTCGTCCAAAGGCCAGCCTTCGAGTTTGTAAGTCAAGGAATTGTTGATGTACATAATCATCGATTTAAATCACAGCTAGCACATTCCTTTCACATATATTTTCCTTCGAACTCATACCAGAATGGAAATAGTGAATGAATTGACACCAAAATAATTATAGGCATAGACGTGCACACATTAAGCCATCCAGCACAAAAAAGGAAAATAGATTACCGCCAAACTATGAGAGTGAGAATTAAGCCATTGTTCTACCACATAACTTTCTTCATTCGATCAACGAACTCATAGAGTATCACTATGCTCCGATAAATTATTGCTCCACGGGATCGTAGGTATCAAACAATGCTCAAGGCCATCATATCATAAATGTGCTCTAATACCACGTGATAGAATGAGGAGCAAGAATGATAAACTTGTTGGTTGTAGAGTCTGTTTATTTTTCTGATTCAGATGTCTTTGTTTTCAGCCATGTTTATACCTCATGAAGAATTTACACCCTGGAAAATGTACACTCTTCCACACAGGGAGTGTAGGGGGTTAACTAGGGAGAAAACCGAGTTCTTGTTTGGTATTCAAGCATGAAGTTGAAGATGACAAATTTACCAGGTCCAAGAAAGTTCATAGTCCAGTAGATACAACAACGGTGGAGTTGCTGAGATCAGTCTCTAAGTGGGAGATTGTTGGTTGTTGATCTTGATTATCTTCGTGATTCAGAGGTATTTGTTTTCAGTCGTGTTTATACCCCATGAAGACTTTACACCCCGAAATAATGTACACTCCTCCATGTGGGGGACTGCATGGCATGCAGACCCTCGATGGAGTTTGGGGGTGAATATCTTGAAGGAAAAATTGTCTTTTAAATGTATATTGTAATTTCATAGTAAATATGGACCGTTCATTATAAGGTCGCAGATCTAACGGTAGAAATTATGTTAGGGATTTTTTCTCTAGAAGGCAACCCTCTTTTATGAGGGAAATGTATTGCGGCTATGTATTATTGCTAATATTGTATTATGAGTGAAGATATTGTGAGAGAAAGAAGAGGAATTTACAGTAGGTCTCTTGTAGTTTGTATCCCTTCATTTTCTTAATAATAATAAAGGAAGGACCTGAAAATTTCTTTGGTGGATGTAGCCCACACTCGGTGAAGTATATATGTGTCTCTATTGTATTATGTATATTGTGTGTTTTATTTCTACATTTGTTTTATTGTATTTCTCTGTGATCCTATTTTTCTAACAACTAGTGTCTGAGCGAAATGTAACTCTCATGAAAATAGGGTTCCTCGTTCGAGTGGGAGCAATGGAAGAAGATAAAAGTTTAGGGTCGAGAAATTTAATGGCCAAAACTACTAGTTATGGAAGATGCAAATGGAAGATTATTTATATCAAAAGGATCTATTCCTACCATTGGGTGGAATATCAAAAGAAGTCGACGGTCATGAAAGATGAAGAATGGGAGGTTCTGGACAGAAAGGCACTAGAAATGATACAGATAAGCATAGCAGCGTTGGTGGCTTTAAATATTTCGAAAGAAAATAAAATGAAATATTTGATGGACGCATTGGCTAAACTGTATGAAATACCATCGGCATCCAATAAAGTATTTATAATGAAGATATTATTTAATATGAATAGATCAGAATGAGGGTGTATTGCAAATCATTTAAATGAATTTAATACAGTTACTAATTAGTTAAGCTATGTAAAAGTGGACTTTGATGATAAGGTCAAAGCTCTTCTAATCTTGTGCTCATTGCCAGAAAGTTGGAATGGTTTTTTCATGGTTGTAATTAACTTTGTCTATGCTTCAAATACTTTAAAAATTGATGATGTTGGTGTTATCCTTAGTGAGGAAATGTGACAGAAAAACACATGTGAAACATCAGGTAATGCGTTAAACATGGAGAACAGGGGAAGACAAAAGGATAGAGGAAATGGCTAAGGGAACTGTGGGAATTCTAAAAATGGCAGATCCAAATCCAAATTTGGAAATATAGAGTGTTGGAATTTTAGGAAGAAGAGACATCTAAAGAAATACTATAGAGCTCCAAAGAAATAAAGAGATGGACAACAGGAAAAAAATAAGGAAGCAAATGTAACAGGTGAAGTGTTACAAGATGTTTTGATTCTTTCTGTAGATAATATTTCTAAGTCTTGGGTAGTATATTTGGGGGCTTCATTTCATGCCACACCTCATAGGAAACATTTTCTAGATTATGTTCAAGGTGATTTTGGACAGGTTCATTTGGGTGATGATGCACCATGAAAAATTGTTGGAATGAGAAAGGTAAAAATAAAGCAAAGTAATGGAAACCAATGGTTGTTGAAAGAGGTAAGACATGTTCCATATCTAAGGAAAAATCTGATTTCAATAGGGCAGTTGGAAAGTGAAGGTTGTATATCCATATTTATAGATAAGGTGTGGAAGGTTACCAAAGGATCATTGGTGATAGAAAAATGAGAGAAGGTGGGTACATTGTATTTATGTACTAGTAATATTGACTCTTCTATCTCTTTAGATTTTACAGGAGTGGATACAGCATTGTGGAATCATAGGCTTGGACACATGAGTGAGAAGGGGATGTAGATACTTCATAAAAGAAATTTGTTACCATATCTTAAACAAATTGATTTGGATTTCTATGAGCATTGTGTTTATGAAAAACATAAAAGAGTCAGATTTCTTAGAGTTGGAACAGAAAAGAAGAATGAAAGATTAGAGCTTGTACATACAGATATATGGAAACCAAATCAGGTATCATCTCTTCGTGTCTCTTGTTATTATGTTACTTTTATTGATGATGCCACTGGAAAAACTTGGGTTTATTGTGTTTGACAAAAAATTGATGTTTTGATACTTTTAAGAAATGGAAAGCTTTGGTTGAGAATGAGATGGAAAAAAGGTTGAAGTGTCTTAGATTAGACAATGAAGGTAAATATTGCAGCAAGGAGTTTGATTATTATTATTCATACCATGGGATTTGTAGAGAGAAGACAGTTTCAAGAACAGCACAAGAAAATTGTGTGTCAGAAAGGATGAACAGGAAAATCATGTAGTGTGCAAGGAGTATGAGATTGCATGTTGGTTTTCCCTTACATTTCTAGGAAGATGTAGATACTACTGTTTACTTAATAAACATAGGACCTTCAATCTCTTTGGATGGTATAATTCCAGCGGAGGCATGGACAGGTAAAAAGGTAAACTATTCATTTTTTAAGACTTTTGGTTGTGAAGCATTTGTCCATATTGATAAAGAAAATAGAACAAAAGTTAAGAAAAAATCCAAGTGTACATTTATTGAATACGATGTTAATGATTTTAGTTATCGCTTATAGGATTATGAAAATAAAAAAATCATTAGGAGTGAAGATTTCATATTCAATGAGAAGGTCATGTATAAAGATCAGTTGAGGGAAAAGAAATAAGAAAAAAACCAGAATACACAGTGCTTGATGAGATCACTCAAAAATAAATTCCAAAGGAACCATAAAATCAAAATGTACAACAACAGGAGTAGAAGCTACCTCAAACTCTTGCAAGTGTTGTTAGAAAATCTACCAAGTTAAGTAGACCCCCTGAATGATACTCTCCTTCATTGTATTATTTATTGTTGACTAATTCCGGTGAACGAGATTGTTATGAAGAAGCAATGCAAGTATACACCAAAAAGAAGTGAAAGTAAGGAATGAGAGAGAAAATGGATTCCCTGGTAAATAACTAGACTTGGGATTTGGTTCAGTTTCTTGTAGGAAAATGAGCATTACAGAATAAATGAGTTTACCAATTGAAGGAAGAAGATGGAGGCAAAAAACAGTACAAGGCTAGACTTGTTGTAAAGGGGTTTCAGAAAAAGAAAGGTATATATTTTGATGAAATATTTTCTCTTGTTGTTAAAATGACTTCAATTAAGACTATTTTAAGTCTTTTGGTAGTAGAAGATTTTCATATTGAACAAATAGATGTAAAAACAACTTTTCTCCATGGGGATTTGGAGGAAGAGATTTATATGGAGCAACCATAGGGGTATGAGGTCAAAGGGAAGGATAATTTAGTATGCAGGTTGAAGAAGAGATTGTACGACCTAAATCAAGATCCACAACAGTGGTATTTGAAGTTTGACAGGCTTATAACACAACAAGGTTATAGCAGATCTCATTCTAATCACTGTGTTTATTTTAAAAGGATAGAAAATAGAAGCTATATTATCTTGCTATTGTATGTAGATGACATGGTTTTTGCAGGATCTAATATTGAGGATATAAATGTGCTCCAGAAGAAATTATCTAATTCATTTGCGATGAAGGATTTGGGTGCTGCAAATAAAATCTTTGGTATGAGAATAACAAGAGATAAAAAAAATTGCAAATTGACATTGTCTCAGAGTGAGTACATAGAGAAGGTGTTAGAGAGGTTTAGAATGTAGAATGAAAAACTAGTTAGTACACCTTTGTCCAACCATTTCAAATTAACTAAGAAAATGTGTCCCAAGACACAGGAGTAGATAGAATACATGTTGAGGGTCCCTTATTCATCAACAATTGGCAACTTGATTTATGTGATGGTTTGCACAAGACCAGATATTTGCACATGTAGTGGGAGTTGTGAGCAAGTGTATGAACAATCAAGGTAAAGAACATTAAGAGGCAGTAAAGTATATTCTCAAGTATTTGAGAGGTACTACTACTCATGCATTATGTTTTGAAGGTTCAGACATTGTTCTACAAGTATATGATGATTCAGATATGGCAGGTGCTAAAGATAGCAAGAGGAACACCACAGGGTATGTTTTTACTATAGGTAAAACAACAGTAAGTTGGATTTCGAAACTACAAAAGTTTGTTTCAGTTTCAACAACAAAAGCATAGTATGTTGTTGCTACAAAGGCTAGTAAAGAAATGATTTGGTTACAAAGGTTTATGCAGAAATTGGGAAAGAAGTAGAAGAATAGCAGGTTGTACTATGAATGTGAGAGTGTCATTCATATTGCAAATAAATCAGTCTTCCATTCAAATATTAACCATATACATCTCAGGTAACATTTCATACAATCTGTTTTGGAAGATGGACATTTGAAGTTGGAAAAGATACACACTAGCCAAAATCCTGTAGACATGTCAACTAAGGGAGTAACCAGGGAGAATTTGAGTTCCTTCTCAGTTTCAATTGGTATTCAAGAATGAAGATGAATATAAGAAATTTTCCAAGTCCAAGAAGGTTCATAGTCCAGCAGATAGAACAACGATGGAGTTGCTAATATCTGTCTCCAAGTCGAAGATTGTTGGTTGTGGAGCTTAATTATCTTTCTGATTCAGAGGTATTTGTTTTCAGCTGTGTCTATAGCCCATGAAGACTTTACACCCCAGAAGAGTGTACACTCCTCCATGTGGGGGAGTGCAGGGGGGTTATCCCCCCTGCAGGGAGCTATCCCCTTAGCTAGGGGGTCTGCGGGAAAGCGGGCCCTTAAAGGAAATTTTTTTTTGTAAATGTATATTGTAATTTGATAGTAAATATGGATTGTTCATTATAAGGTCACAGATCTGACGGCAGAAGGTATGTTAGGTTTTTTTTCCCTAGAAGGCAACCCTCTTTTATGAGGGAAATGCATTACAACTATGGATTATTGTGAATATTGTATTCTAAGTGAGGATACTATGAGAGAAAGAAGAGGAAGTTACAGAGGGTGTGTTGTAGGTTGTATCCCTTCATTTGCTGGATAATAATATAGGAAGGACCTGGTAATTTCTCTGGTGGATGTATCCCACACTGGTTGAACCATGTATATATGTGTGTCTCTATTGTATTGTGTATCTTCTGTGTTTTATTTCTACATTTATTTTATTTTATTCCTCCGCGATTCTGTTTTTCTAACAAAAGCAAGAAAATCAAATAACCAACAAAATAAAGAAGACAAATAAGAGTGGCGTAAAAAGAACCAAGCCAAGTCAAGTAATATGTACATCGATGGTACATTAATAATACAAATCATTGTAATGACTCCACAATTGTATTATAACCAACTATTTTTCAGATATGTTTGGAAAAGCCATAGTGTTGTTGATGGATTGTTGATGTTTCAAATCCATATCAGGATCCATCTTCAGGGCAAGAAGTCTAGGTTATGATTTAAGAGATATGCTTCATATAAATGCTAAGTGGAAAGGGGAGAGTTTAAATGTTGGCTGGGAAGAACCATAATTCTACATTAATTAATTAAGTTTATTCAGAATTTTTATTATCAGTTTATTCAAATTATTATTTTAATTTGTTCTTAGGTTTTGATTTTATTTGAAATTTTCATTTCTTTTAAAAAAATTAATGTTGGTTTTTTCACTTGGAAATAGAAATTGCCCTTCTATTCAATTAAGGATCAAAGGCAACTTTCTAATACATATAGGCTCGAATTCATTATAACATACTCATATGAGTTTTATTCATGTCATTATGAAATTTGAACTCAGATGGGGAGGATAACATAATATTAGGGTTTAAGACTATGTATGTTTAAATATGCAATCTTTGGAAGTTATATGTGTGTGTGTGTATGTGTGTGTGTGTGTGCTAGTTATATATATTTTATCAATATATTGGATGTAATGGTACGAAAATTACCATTGTGGAAGAAATTGGGAAAATGTTTCATTTGTAGTTTGTGTATGTATTGTAATTCACATGCACAATTATTGTTTTACAAGCCATATTCATACTTGATACATATAGGTTTCATATTCATTACAATAAAGATAACTCTATGCAATTATTGTTGTTATATTAAAATGTCAAGTACAAGAAGCTACTTATGTTTTAGTCAAACATCTTGCAAACAAGATGAGATGAGAATGGTTGTGTATATGTGTATAATTCAATCGTAAGCAACTTTTAAAGTATTACATGCATTAATATGTGACTATACACATTCATACATGTCAATAACTATACACACTCATACATGTCATAAACTACATAAAATAAAATAAAATGCATTGTTACAAACTATCAGAATAATGATATATATCATGTTGATGCCCAAAATGGCATCATGTTCGGATTTCACAAAGTGTTGCAAAATTATATCCCTTCTATATATTGACCTCACCCTTACTCGAACAAACAAATTTCATGAGTAATTTCCTTTAATATATATGTTATAAACAAATCAAAAGAGAGGAGTCTTACCCTAAGAGAGTCTGGTAATATTGTTTGTTCATCAATTGAATTATAGGAAGCAAATGAAAATATACAAATAAAGAAATACATGGTACATGGTGAAATTATCATGATCCTCTACATATCACTTAAGAGGGTTATTTTTCCCATTTTCACATTCTTAATGCTCTCATCACTCATGAGATTCCTTCATACCTTTCTTTTTAAAATTCAACATTGTATATTAATGATACACCATTGTATTATATTTTCCATATTTCTTTCCGCATGTCACCTTTAAATAGGTCTTCACTTTACCTTTTACCTTTTTAAATGGATTACATTACTTTATGATTTCGAGGCCACTACATGATGTCCCAAATACACTCATACAAACCATTTCCTTTATGGGTTAACTTAATTCATAAAGGAAAACGTTATTCCAAGTGTGAAGCCAAGAAATGGTCTATCCAATCCACGTATAAATCCACTTAAGAGTATATTATAAGTATTGTGTTTAAACTAGCACAGTTGCTAACTCACGGATGGCGAATGCTGAAATACGGATTTACCATCCATAAAAAAAACACACAGTAAAAACGCCAGGTTAAAAAAAATCAATAATAAAAATGTCAGGCTCATGCATGAAGAAATTGGACAGTTGAAGAATTTCAAAAGTTAATTATTTAAACATGGAAATCATATGATGTTACAATAATTTCTTAATATGATTAGGTAAATGTTAAAAAGTAAACAGATTAACAGATGCATTTTTAAATGCAAAGAAGATATCAACAATAAATCTGACTCATTGATTTTGGAGGACGACTAAGAATATGCCATCATCTTCAATGCATAACCATCAGATTAGAATTTAAAATTAAAAGATCATTAATTGTACCCATCTCCAATAAGTATATGCCTTTCGACGTAATGAAGAAGCTCTTTGGGATTACGCAAATGTAAACTTCAGAGAAGATCTTTGAAAGTTTTGTATCTCCCTCCGATTATGGTGGATCTAGATGCCACTTGGCAGGGATCATCACTTCATTTCCAAAAGGATTATATATTTGTGACACGTATGATATTTTTCTTGTGTTGATGAATATGAGCAGTGAAATCAAGAAGCTAACAAATGATTGAATTCGAGGTAATGCTATTTCATAATGAAATATGGATCCCAAGAGATATTGCAAAGTTGTAGTTCATCAAGAAATATACGAGCGATTAAGAAAATGGATCTCCTCGATTTTATTATATCAACAAGTTTTTATTGAAGTTTTTTTTAATTATTGATGTTGATAACTAGTTTACAGAGATCTCATAAGTAATTTTATTACTAACATGTACACAATGCTATAGAATTATGTCTGATTGTGGATATAGAAATTGTATTTCAATGCATTTTATGCATTTTAGGGAAAATTTGAGAGAGAGGTATGTTGAGAGCATTGTGAGGTTATTTTTTTTCTTTTTCATTCATACTTCATTCTTTTTTGTAATGAGGTTGATGAAGTTGTTGATAGCAGGAATGTCTTGTAAGTGACACAAGGAGCAAATCAGGACCATGTTTGGATTGTTTCTTCGAGGTATTTGTTTATTTGTTTAAGTTTGTTGTAATTTAATTCTAATTTTTCAGTATTGATCAGTTTTCTCTTATGCCAATGATTTCCTTGAGTTTCATTGACATAAGGGAAATGCAAAAATAAAGGGAGGGGATTGTAATATCCCGTAGTTGTAATTATGAATTGTAAACATATTTGATAGGTTGGTGAGACGAGTTATAATAAGCTAGGAGGTTTATGTGGTGATTAGGCCGGAGAGCCTAGATACAAAGGCCAGTGAACCTACTATTGTATATGTGTAAATACTCATATATTTAATAAAATTACATCGTTGCGTGTAGACCAACCACGAAGAAAGAGTTATGGGGGGCTAAGCTCCACTAGGTAGGGTGAGGGAGGGGGCTAAGTGTCTAGGCCTAGAGGGTAAGCTAGAGGGCTTACCTCTAAGGGAATAATATTTTATTATTATTATTTCCTAAAGGCTAAGTTGGACATGAACAGTGTTTTCCTAAGTTCCTAGAAAGGGAATGAGTTATAGCTGGGAAAGCCAGCCTGTTAAGGGGTTCACTTCCCATTCTGGCATGGCTTCCCATCCTTATTTCGGGGACAAAAATGGGACAAAAATGTTAAGGGTTGGTGTGGCTCAGACCGGGTGCGATCATACCAGCGTTAATGCACCGGATCCCATTAGAACTCCGCAGTTAAGCGCGCTTGGGCTGGAGTAGTACTGGGATGGGTGACCTCCCGGGAAGTCCCAGTTTTGCACCCTTCCCCCTTTTTATATGTAACGAACTGCCTCGTTATGACAACCATTCTAGTACACAGGTGCAAATTTTTTTTTGTGTTTACGGTGTGTGTGCGCGTGTAGAAGTAAAAACATTCTTGACTCTATGCAGCCCTGAATACGACTGACTACCCGCCCATCCTATCCTGCAAGGTTAGGACCTCCAAGACACATAAGCAATGCTCAAGCCCAGTTTCCCATCGTCTTTAACCATTTAAGGTCTCAGGGCTGGCGACTGTTCTGAGGAACATGGAGGTGTCTACATCCCGCCCGACACCATCAGACCAAGCACTAGCTGAATGAAATCAAGTATGACATAAATAAAAAGCACGGTGGCGCCCCTTACGGAAGGCGCACGACAAGGATTCTGACAACGAACCCCCTAGTTCTACATTAATTCAAATGAATCAACAGCCCTCATTCACCCACTCTGAGTAGATTAGGTTACGTAAGTCCAGGACCTTCCACTAAGTATGTCTCAAAGTTATCAATAGATTACACGACCTTACAACAAGTTAACCACATCACATCATCCTTAATCATAAAAACGTTAAATAAAATTAAGGACATACATCCAACTCTAATCCTTGCAACTGGTTGTATGGCACAGGCCACACAATCCATATCCGACGATATATTACCATGCGAAACTCAATAACAGTGTCAACTATTTAGCAATATTTAACAGCATTAATATCAATACCATAATTAACCATTATAATATGCCAATTTAAAATGATGTCAACTTTGTATGAGTAATATTATTCAACAAAAATCTCTAGAATTAAATGATGTTAAGTTTCTATTTTATAAGGTATGACTCTATTTAATGTAACTTATTATTCAAGGTACATTCATCAATTTATTTTGAATGGAGGAAATCTAGGTACCTTGTAGCTATTCCAAGGACTTGTGTGTGGCTCAGTGGACATGACACTTTATCCAATACCATAAATCCCAACACCCACAAGGAGAGGTGTAACGTTCCTACTCATAACCCATGTAGAGCAATATAATATAATATTAATGTAAAATATTTAAAAAGGATTACCAAGTATATAAACAATTATCATAAATTTTGGAACATCGACTGAGAATAAAAATAAACACTGAACATAAAAGGACAGTATTAAAAGGCGATATTGGGAAGGCTAATCTACCAATAATTAAATGACAACAATTAGAGATAGGTAACCTTAAGAATCTATTTTAAAAAGAAACTTACCATAATCTAAATTTTTAGATTTTTTTTTTTTTGGGAAACGTACCATAATCTAATTTAGAAAGAAAACTTCCATAACTTGTATCCCTTTTTTAAAACCGTCCATGATCTATTTTTAAAAGGAACTTACCATAATCAATTTTTTTTTTTAAACTTACCGTAATCTAATTTAAAAAAAAAGAACCTACCGATAAGAATAGATAACAATCAGAATAGACCATGTTTATAAATATTTATTCTCTTAACTAGAAAACAAATTTTATTTATAATATAATGGAAAAAAATTTACAGTTCCAAAAAGGGTGTACAGTTATAAATAATAAGAAGTTCAGTTATATGAAAGGGTAAAAAGTTACCAATAAACTTAAAACCCAATATATTTTCTGACAATCCATTTTAAGAGGAATGAGGTTTCTGTTCATTTGTTGTCGGATTTTACACTCCGACAGATTTGGAATACTCGGCTTTGCAGTTGAAGTTGTACACGTTTGAAGATTTCCGACTGGAATATTCAAATAAATTAATCTGTTGTTGGAACATAAATTTGGAACCCTCGCTACATCAAAATTTTCATGCTTCATTTTTTTTTTTTTCTGTGCAGACGCATCCGCAGATGTCGGACCAAGAGAGACAAAATATATGCAGAACGCTGAACGGTAATAGGAATTAATACATGAATATTGTTTCAAGAATGAGTGGCTCAAAATATATAATTTATTAGGTTAATGAATGATTTAAAAAGGTATCGTTATTATTAATCTGCAGAGAAACAACAGTACAGAAACGGCGTGAGTACTGGACAGCAGCAGGGTACGGCATTAAAAGGGGTATCGTAAAAGTGAAACAGCAGTTCAGAACGACACTAACCATTTATTGAATCAGCGGTCGTAATAAAAGGAGGACGCATGCAGAACTAGTGTTATTGTAACAGCCATAAATTCGCTGGGTAGAAGAGCAGAGGGTTTAAAGAGCGGCAGTAGGGAATCCCAAATCCAGGCGCAGAGATTCCCACGAATCGCTGAGCGTTTACCTCGGTGAAGCGCGCAGGCAACCGACGAGTCGCCGATGTACTTAAACCAACACACAAGGATTCTATCATTTACTCGTTAATTAAGGAAAATGACTCATAACATGATGGGAAAATGACTTAAACAATGAATGAACAGAGGTAATCAAATTTACACTCCGTCTGTTGAATTGACTCATTCTTGGTGGCTGAAAGGTAATAATTATATTACGTAAAAGCAAAGACTACTTAAATCCTCCCAGCGTGTTGCAGGGCGTGATTACAGATGAGGAAATCCTTCATACGAAGAACACTCCGAAAAGCTGGAGTAACTTATATGGCACGAAAGGTAAGACCACCGGGCAGGCTAACAGAGACTGCGTTTTATAGCCTAAAGGAGAGAACCCGTGGTCCATGACACTCGATTTGCGTATAGCGATAAGGATGACCAGTAAGGGTAGGTGCAACGGTATTCGTTCAAGTGAAGGCTATTTTATGAGAAAGTAGATGTGAGGATCCAAGGTTTGCAAAACTGAACCGTCCTCGGCCAACCCTGCTATCCAACTGTAAGGGAATCATTCATACAGTCCTAAACATCTATTAAAAGAATTTTCAACGTGCTTCAGTTCTCAAGAACGAAGGCAATCATAGTGGATTCCCAAGTGCCTCAGCGAAGTAATCATTATTAGGCGCTCACGGCAGGCATCCAGGAAAATGGAACGCAGTCCCACATACGCAGACCAAAAGCTTTACAACGCGGAGGTTTAAAGTTGCACAGTAAGGTTAAAAAGGTTGGTATTGGAACCAAAATGACAGGACTGAAAAATTGCCTTCCCAAGCAATCAAGGAGAACGGGAAACTACATTCCAACATAGGCGAATGAAGCGTGGAGTTGGTATCCGCAATGCTAAGTTTAAACCCTTTCAGTTTTATACAAATCTATACAGGTTCGAGGGTATTTAATGAGCTAAATCTCTTCACATTTTCTCCAGGATTGGAGGATATTACCGATGTTCGTGGTACAACAAGTTGAATTTAAAATATAATGAATCTGGTTAAGATTTTTAAACCTATAATAGATTCCTAACTACAACAAGTTTGCAGCAAAGGGAAGGCGAGAGATTTACAACAGAATGGTTATACGTAATCTAGAGTTACAGCCAAGGATTTAGGTATT